>CAUYPK010025300.1:0-88008 GCA_963574355.1 Loris lydekkerianus
TGGGTTTCCTCTGCAACCAGAGAGTGGCTTCTGGCCCCTGATGTTACACAGCAAAAACAGTGTATGTGTTCCCCGTCTCCTAACACCACAGGGCTACCTGATGTTGAGGCAATATGTTGGAAATTTATATATATATATATGTGTGTGTGTGTGTATACTCATATATATATATATATATATATATATATATATATATATACTCATATATATGTTTTTATTATTATTTTTTTTTTATTAAATCATAGCTGTGTACATTAATGTGATCTTGGGGCACCATACACTAGTTTCATAGACCGTTTGACACATTTTCATCACACTGGTTAACATAGCCTTCCTGGCATTTTCTTAGTTATTGTGCTAAGACATTTACATTCCACATTTACTACGTTTCACATATACCCTTGTAAGATGCACCGCAGATGTAATCCACATATATATATGTTTTTAATCTTTTTCCTTAGTTTTTTCTTTCTTTTTTTTTTTTTTTTGGTTGTTGCTATTGTTGTTTTTGTTTAGTTCGGTTTGGATTGGATGTATTTTTAATGTTTCATTTTTACTTTCTTCAATAGCAAGGGCTCCTCCATTTTGGATGTTTTTTCAGCCCTTTTTATTCTTTATTTCTTTTCTATTTCTCTCCTTTTTTCTCTCTTTGGTAGAGACTTTTCTACTTTTCTCATCTTATCCACATACATTTCTCATACAAAAACTAAGATCTTTTTCCTTCAGTTTATATAATTTATTTTTAATTTTTAAAAATACTTTTCTTATTATTATTTTTTTCTTTTCTCTGAGAGCTGTGGATCATGGCATTGGTCTGCCTGGGTGAGGTGACAGCATTGACCTGGCTCATGGAGGCCATGAGCTAATAGTGTAGGATGTCCTTCTAGCTTTCACTGTTGAAAAGGCAGTATGGTTAGGTCCCCACTGCAACATATTGCTAATTATTTTCTGTATTTGGCAGAGGTGGGGTCTTGTTTTTGCCCAGGCTGGTAAGGAGATCCTGACCTCTAGGGACCTACCCAATCTAGTCCCCCAATGTCCTGCATTTGTGAGTATAGGTCAAAGAACCCTGCTAAACGCCACCAATTCTCTGATCTCTCCCTCTTTCATTCCTTCTTCTCTCTTTTTCATAAACTCTTTACTTTCATCCCCTTCTTTTTTCCTGTATCTTTTCATTCTTGTCTCCCTTCTGTTTACCTTTCTCTTCCTTTGGCTTTATACCAACAGGCCACTTCAATATCTAAGCTCAGAGATAGGTGATTTAAAGTGAAGGCAGCAGTGAGAGAAAAAGGTAGGGGAAGAAAGTAAATAAGAAGAAAACCCACATGAAGAGGAACCATCAGAAAAATTCTGGCCACATAAAAACTCTGTATAGAGCAACCCATCCAAAAGCTCATGAGGTAGCCACCACAGAGGATTCACCTACAAAGATTTAACTGAAATGACAAAAAAAGGTAATTTTAAAATATGGATGGCAAAGGCAATAAAGTGAATTGACAAGACAGTGCAAAAAACAGAACCAAAAATGGATGAAAGATATTAAGAATATAGAAAGGCCAGGACAGAGTTTAAGGAATTGGAAGGAGTCAGTCGAGGAACTTAAAGATGCAATAGAAAAAAATCAAAAACAGATTAGAGAAGAAATAATATCAGAGGTAGAGGATAAAGCTCTTGAGCTAACCCAGGTAGTTAAAGTAGAAAAGGACAGAGAGAAAGCAGAACAGTCACTCAGAGAATTATGGGACTTCACCAAGTGTTAAAACATATGTATTATAGAAATCCTTGAAGGAGAAGAAAAATGTCTCAAAGGAATGGAAGCCCTACTAGAGGATATCATAATTAAAATCTCCCAGTTTCACTAAAAATTTCAAAACACTCCTTCTAGAGGGATATTGAACCCTCGGTTGTCTAAACATGAATAGAGCATCTCCAATACATATGAATATGTCCAATGTAAAGATGAAAAACAAAATTCTACAAGCAGTGAGGAGTAAGAACCAATTGGTGCAGCTCCATCAAAAGCTAAGAAATCATTCTATCAAGCAAAGCATGGTCAAAAGGGAATAGAGAATATATATTTATTTGTTAACTGACATCTAACATGTTGATCATTTTTTCTTTATATTGTTCACTTTTCCAATGTTGGTTTTCCCTCCTTAGCCAATGTTGATAACTATAATAGATTTTGCATTAAAATAGAACACAAAGGGGGCCTGAAGTACTTTCTTTTAAGATAATTTTACGTCAAGTGAAATATAAAGAAGGACATTAAAGGTAAGAGGATAAAGTTCTTAGCAACCTTAAAAAAAAATATGCCTTCTAAATAGAGATGAGATAATGAGTTGTATAATTTGTCAATTAACAATAAACTGCTAGATGTCAGACTGTGTCATGTGTCACAAAAGTTTTACCTAACTGATATTCAGTTATTTCATCATAAAGTAAAGGTATTCAGACTTGGTGAACTAGAAGATGCCTTTTACTTTATTAATATTTATTTGTATGCTTTTATGTTCTAATTGAAATTAGTTCATTGAAACTAATGCAGTTACAAAATAAAAGGATTTCATTCCTTATTTTAGTCTGTTCAATTTTTTAATATTCAGTGACTGCTAGCCGACTATTTCTTAACTTTTTTTCATAATTTCTTTGAGAATAGTCCCCCTTTTGACACAATGAAATAACATTCATATATATCAAAGCATATTTTAATAAGTTCTTATTGTACACAGGATATAACCCTAGAAACTATAGATACTATTATATTTAATCTTCCATCAACTTCAGTAAGAAGACTTATTTCACTTTATGGTTGAAGAAATTAGGCTTAAGGATTAACTTACTTACATTTACAAATACTTGAGACATAAATTCTGGCCACCTGGGTTCAGAGCATGGAATAGCATGAAACGGTTTTATAGAAGTACATGTCCTATGCCAGCTGGTACTCTGGCTAATTCCAGAGAAGAAACTATACCATAGAAACTATGACTACAGAGAATGAATATTTGCTTTCATGAAAGTAACAAAAAAGGAGCTAAAATCCTCGTCAGAATTTGCCACATTAGACCTCAATGATTAATAAAGCTTGCCAAACAATCACTAGCTTCTGCAATACACTGCCTCAAAAGACAGGTATAAAAATCATACTGACTGATTTTTAGGACTATCTGCAGGAGGTCTTCATCTTGGCTATAAGAACATCTATAATTTATAATGTTTGTGAAATGTGCCAAGTGTTCAGACATAGACAAATCTTCTGTGAACAGAAAAGCTGGAGGATCACTGGTTTTACTAGTTTCTTGAGTTCACCCAAAGTATTAAAATGAAATTATGCTTAGCACGTTCAAGCTACCCCTCTAAGATTTATTATTTATGTTCATGGGTTCTTTAAAGGAAGTATTTGGTTCCTCCATGTACTTTATCCATAATTACCAAATCTTCATCATTCTTTCTTAATAACATTCTTTACCTTGATTATACTTCCAATAACTTGCCTTAAGTAGGGCAGTGGGATTAAGGCTGTAAAATCAGAATTTAGTTGAAATCTCACTATTTAGTAACCATGTAACTTTAAGTATTTGGGATGTATTATGTCTGGATTTCATTTTTGAGAAAGAAAGGAAGAAAAGGAGGGAAGGTGTGAGGTAAAAAGAGGAAAGGAAAGGAAAAAAGGAGGAAAGAGAGAGAAAAGAAAGGAGGGAGGGAGGGAGGAAAGAAACACTAACATTAGTTATGTTCACCTCCCAGGAGAGGTATATCAAATGAGGTAGATTATTTCAATGCACTTTTAAAATCCTCAAATGTGTTAAAAGCATTAGCATAGGTATTATCATCATTTAAATATTTATACTCAATCAGAAAATAGCATTAGAAAAATATAATAAAGTTCAAAAAGTCATGGGTCTTAATGCACTGCAGAAGATCCTATCTAAACCAGATTATAATAGTTGAGATCAGAACAATTTTTATAAAGTCAAAGTCATAAATATCTGCCTCAACAAAGCGGGTAAATAAAATTTTGAAAATAGAAAGGGTCATGCCTTCTGAAGAAAGGGCCATGTCTTCTGAACATCTATATTTTATTTTACCATTTTTCCTACTCCAAGAATGAGCTTGACAACTACTTCCAAATAAATCAGTTCAGAATGACTTGCCTTTCTGGCATTACTCAGCTGCACAATCAGTTCTTTTATTTTTTCTCTATTACAGAAGTCAAATAGAAGCTATAGAGCCATGTATTAGGATATCTGCATTTCCCTAGGTAAAATTTCATGTTATTTCCAATAAAAAGAATGTCAATTTTCTTCACATTAATCTTGGATCTTTGTCTTTTGAATACAAAGCTCTTGATAGCTTGATGTACATTTAATAGCCCCCTAGGTGATATCACACATTTAAGATTAGACACATTTGAAACAGAAAAAGAACTACCTCTGGAAGGAGCTAAGAAGAGATTCAGTGTCCTGTTTCACATTTAGTTTTTCAATAAAATTCTTCTCAGATATATGAACATCTATCACCACTACTGCAGACTCCTGTAGGCACAACTCCTTGAAAGGATTATACCCCTAAAGCTCTACAGAATGACCAAAGTACTTAATTTTGGAAAAAAATTGCAAAATATTTCATACTTTCCAAAAAACAACACAATCCCTATTTGTCAGATCTTTTTCTAGCCTAAAGGCAATGCCCCTCCTCCTTTTTTCTATTTTTTTCCAACCTTGGTTGCAAACTTTAGAAATAAAAACCTTGTGGTTTATTTCTTTTTCATGTCATAGATTTTCAGGATTTAATAACTGGAAAGACACATTAATTCAATTTTTTTTCCTCCCCACAAAAACAGAACTATCTCCCAGAAGGGGAAAATAAAGACATAGAAAAGAGTTACTTAAGGTCACCATAATGAGTAGGCATTAGATTTAGAATTTAGTTCTCCTGAATCCTAGTCTAGTCACCTAACATTCTTCTTTAACACCAACTTTTTTGACTATTATTTTTCCATATGCTTTTCAAAATACCATTAACCTTGATTTGGTTTCCATTCTAAATGGCGTCCTGAATGTGTCAAAAGTTTTGTGGCATCACACAAAATTAAATTTGTGTGTATAATAATATTAATCGATATTCTTTATGGAGATTACATGCAGAGAATTTTTTTTTTTTTTTTTGTAGAGACAGAGTCTCACTGTACCACCCTCTGGTAGAGTGCCATGGCGTCACACGGCTCACAGTAACCTCTAACTCTTGGGCTTAAGCGATTCTTTTGCCTCAGCCTCCCGAGCAGCTGGGACTACAGGCGCCCGACACAACGCCCAGCTATTTTTTTGTTGCAGTTTGGCCGGGGCTGCGTTTGAACCCGCCACCCTTGGTATATGGGGCCGGCACCCTACTCACTGAGCCACAGGCACCACCCTACATGCAGAGAATTTTAATAAGCCATCTCCATATATTAAATAATTTAACATTTGGAATAATCTATTGAAGTTGATACCATTATTATTCATATTCTATAGATGATAAAATGGATGATATAATAATAATTTGGACCACATTACATAGCTGGTAAGTGGCACAGCCAAGATTCCATAACACAGATCTTTATTTACTATGTAATGCTATTAGTGCCTATAAAAACATCAAAAGAATGAAAACATTTCACCTTATAAATTTTCACAAGTAAACCTGGCTTTGTCAATTTTAGCATAGAAAACTTCATTTCTACCAGTTGGAGAAGTAACAACCAAATGTATTTAGTTCTAATCAAACAATAAAATCCAGATCGTATTGCCTTCTGGTTGCACTGTATCATCTTCAAATAAACTTCAAACAATTTCAAAGACCTTCAGTATTAAAAGATATCCAAGAATTGCAGTTAAAACTTGATTCCATCTGATAGGATAAGTTAGTTTATTGCTGACTTTCCTGCTTTTCTTACATTTGAACAACAATTAAACCTCATTTTATATACAATCTGGTACTCCTGATTAGTTTTGCTGTTTGTATTTCACTCTTAGCCACAAATTCAGTCTACAAACTACTGCCTACAGATGTCAACTTGCATCTGCTGGCCAACAAAAAGGAATCATTCTTTGAAGAGTTCTTCATATTTGACTCTTACTTGTATTCATATGTAGATCCTTACATAATTATAGCACTACTGTGATAATCTGATATAAAGGCTTCTAGAAAAAATGTCAAACAACAACTTAAAAGTCTTTGAGTAAATACTCCAGGTTAAATGGAAGCAATGACATAAATGCATGAACAAAACTATGACTTTGTTGCACTATAACTTCTTAAAAGAAAGAAGCCCTAATAAAAGAAATTAAAGGGCATTTTAATATAAATTTAATCTTTTCCTTTGTATCCACCATACTGCAAGACTCTTTATCAGCTATACCTGCCTGTGCTTGAAATAGTGAAGAAAACAGACATGGTCCTGATCTTATGAAATGTAGTTTAATAGGCTATGGGATTATTTATTTCTTCAATAGAATAAAACTTCTAAGGAACAAAAGTAAAAAAGATTTTATTAATTTTAATTCTAAATTATAATATTAATCTTCCAAAAGTATCCAGACATTGTTAGGCCATACAATTTCATGGTTTACTACAAAGCAAACTGGAACATAAGCTACAATCACTTTATTGACTGTTCAGCAAAACAGTGACCATAGAATATGCAAGACTCTTCAGAGAATGATTCTAATTCTTTGCCTAACAGATGCAACTTGACATCTTTAAGCTGACAACATTCATTTCTGAAGTTCAAAGAATGATTCTTATTTATTGGCTAGCAGATAGAACTTGACATCTTTAAACTGACAGCATTCATTTCTGTGTTCTGCCTCTTACTAAACACAGAACATCTGGTTAAACCAAAGAGCTAAGCAGGATAACAAGTTGTGCATAAAATGAGATCTAAATATTGAGATTTAATAGTTAGTTAGTTAAATTTTCTTAGATATAAGAAAAACAGAAAAGTTACCAATGAACTAATTCAGCCTATGAGATAAATAAAACCACACTTTATCTGCAATCCTTGAATGTCTTTAATAATACAAAATGTCTTTGAAATTGGTTAAAATGTTTCTGCAGAACAGACTGAAATGCAGTCTGCTTTTTATTACAAATTTCAGATGAATTATTATGAGGCAAGAGCTTCATTTAATTTTCTATAATTCTTCCAATTTTAATACTAATGTTGTTTAGCTTCCTACACTTTCTATAATATTCATTAACAAAATTTATTTTGCTATGAAATCACATATTTTCAACACAATCCTTATTTAATTTAAACAATTTCTCATTCATGTAAAGTCATAGCAGATATATAAGCAAGAAAACCAAATAATAACATGCAACTTAATAATCTACATTTTTTTATCTCTGGTTTATGTACAGGGCACTTTGTATTCTAGGCAGTACTTACTGCTCCAGAAAAAGGACTCTAGAAAACTGTTTTCTCCAATGATTGTATAGTATATATTTTGGTCTCTGTGAGGACTGTGATCTCTCTTTTAACTATTCAACTTTGTCTTGACAATGCAAAGAGCAAACACAGACAGTATACAACCAAATGGACGTGAGTGAGTTCCAACAAAGGTTTATTTATCAAACAGGCACCTGGCCAGGTTTGGTTGACCTCTGCTCTAAAACATCAATAATCTTTTGGCCAAATAGCCAAAATAGACATGAGCATGATCATCAAAATCATGTCTCACTTAAATCCAGTTTAAAATATAAAATATCCTAATGTATGTCTTTGAAGATAAAATACAATAATTATCTTTTGGAGGGATAATAAAACTGCAGACCAAGAATCAAAGACTAAGAATCAAATAGCCTTTAAATTGTGAGTTAGTAAGTATCCTATTTATGGGACTATTGTATCTGTATCTTTTATGAAAGATACAGATCTCTTTTATGAAAATATGCAGAACTAAGACACAATTGTCAAAAGGCAAAGCTTCTCTTAATACATCAAATCAGAAACTTAAAATCATTCAAGTGTAGTACATCAATACTCTAATACAAAATCATCCTTTAGCATAAACATTTTATTTTGCATGAAAAAATATATATTCAGTAAATTCATACATAATAGCTTAGAATATCAGTATTATTTTGATTTGCCTAGTCTGCACCAATGTCCTGTCCAAGGACATAGTCTTTTTAAGCTGATACATACAACACTTTATTTCACATTGTATCCCATTCTACTAATGTTTCTGACTTAAGTGTACTAGTATAATTCAACTTGAAGGTAATTATTTCATATATAAACAGAAAAGAAAGAACCATTTCAAACTCAGTTATATGTGTGTGTGCACAGGCGCAGGCATGTCTATGCAATTGTATGCTGTTGACAATGCTGCGTTAGTTTATGCAAATTATTTCCTTCTCCAATTTCTAAGCTTTTGTCTTTTTCTCAAAAATTACAATTCTCAACCACGGAGTTTCTAAATCCCCTAAAATATATATGATAGATTTTCTGTAAACTTCAGTAACATATTTTGAGATATTTTCTAGAAATCTCAAACTTCATGCATAGCAGAACCATTCCTTGCACATAATCAAATCTTTTTGGCAGATCTGATTGATAAGTCAACATGGTCAAAATGGTCAAACCAATTACAAACTTCGGATATTATATTGGAAGAACTTTTACGGTCCTCAATCTTCAGGTGATCAAATGTGTGGATATAAGTCATGTTCTGATTCAGTACCAAATCCAGCCAAGTGTCACTCTGAAATGAGTATACAAGGCAATATTCACACATAGTGTGTCAGTTGCAGTGTTTTATGCTCTGGCTGTCACTCCTTCCAAACAAGAAATATCTCTTCTTCATTATTTGTAGTTAAATAATTCATACTTCATATAACAGACAACAGAGTTTAGACCCAGCACACAATAATGAGTTGGCTGACTACATTTAAAAGTGTTTTCTTATTTCCGTAAGGTTTATAATGTGCAAGATAAAAATGGAATAACCTAAGTATTCATTACTGCATTAAATCTAAATTTTACTGAATAAAGTTAAAGGAATAGAAGGAACCATCAGAACTTTGCCCCCAGTGTCAATTCACATTGATGTTGGTTCATTGGGCCAAAGTAAATAAATCTTATGTAGGGAAAGACTGAAATTGAAATGAAGTAACAATTTTTTACATGTCTAAAGTGATCAGGAATATATAAAATATAATAAATTTAATAATTAGAATAAACTACAAAAAAATTATGTAGCATGTGTGGATGTATATGTATAATTACATGTATGTATTTCAAGTATATTGGTAATAGCAAAAGCACCTTATGTATGCATATATCAAAATGGAAGTGGTGGCCTAGGTGTAAAATTAAAAGACAATCATTTTCAGATGGTTATATAACATTTGTTCATTTGGTCAAGAATAAAAATTAATCACTGAATATAAAAATCCCATTCCCAATAACCATAAAAATTGCAAAGGTCTGAAGAATAAATTTAACAAGAATTACATGGGACCTATGGAAATAAATGTAATAAGAAATATGAAAGACCCACATACAGAAAACTATAAAATTTTACTGAAGAACATAAAGAGTATGTATAAATGGAGAAACATGTCTTTCAACAGAAAGAACCAATCTTGTTGAGAAGTAAATTTCCTTCTACATTCTCTAATAAATTTCAAAACAATTATACCAAAAACAGTAATTGTGTTTTTAACTTGCCAAAATCTAAAGTTTTCATGAAGGTATAACTATTTCATACTGATCAAGTATAATTAAGTAGAAACATAATCAGAAGAGATTTGTCTTATATTTAACATTATAATAATTAAAACCATATGGTACTAGAACAAAAATATAGCAATATATTAATGAATCAAATTAGAGAGTAAGAACACAGACCTATGAGATTTCCTATGTGGTGAAGCTTTCAAATTATTAGCAAAAGGGATGGATCATTTCATTAAATTTTATTATGACAATTATCTGCCAATCTACCTACCTAACAACTTACAAATGTTTCTTTTTGTTTTAGAAGTTACTCCCAAATAATTTTTAAAGTGATTCAGTTTTATGTTGAAAAATTCCATAAAATACTTCAAGAACATCTGAATATTTATTTTTTTTAATCTTCTTGTGGAAAAGACTTTTCAAAGTCTGAAAACTAAGATCAAAAAACCATAAAGTAAAAAATTAACATATTTTAGTACATAAAACTATAACAATTTTAGACAAAAAAAGATACTGTTCCCTAAGGTATAACATAAGGAAATATGTATGAATTATGTAAAAAAGCAAAATAGTCTTAATATGTAAGACCATCCAGCAGATCTGTAACAAATAAGTGAATGTTCCTATAGAAAAAAATCAGAGAATGACTTGAAAAGGTAATTCAAAGAGATAGAAGATAAATGGCCTTATAAACACAAAAGCATGTTTGAGGTGGTTAAATGGCAATAAAAGTTAATTAATTCTAAGAAATAACCAATTTTACTTATCAGATCAGTAAAGTATGTACATACCGTACGTATCAGTAAAGAATGTACATACTGAGAAAGATACACAGGACTGGTTTGTGTGTGTGCAAATGAATCTCTCATACACTGTTGGTGTGATAATAAATTAGCACATGTTTAAGGAAGCGTAGCTTTGTAATAAATGTCAATATCTAAAATGTATAGGCTCTAGAGTCCAATTATCCAACTCCTAAGAATTTACAAGGGGAAATAATTTCAGAAGTGCATCAAATATTAACAAACAGGAGTATTTAATATAGTTTGATTCATAATAGCAAATATCTCCCAAATGATCAAATTGTTTATACACAAAGGATTGACTTAATAAGTATGGTGCATCCAAACTATGGAATTCTATTCAACTATTAGAAAAATTATAAATGACATCAAAAAATATTCTATGATACTATCTCATCTAATTTCATGTGCATGCAGAATTCCCATGAATTCTGAAGGTGTTCATTTTGCTAACAGTAGTTATGTCTGAGTAGTTATGACATTAATAGAGATCTTCAATATTCATTAGAATTTATTACATTTACATATTTTTCTGTAACAAACAGAAATAATTCTGTCGAAACATTCCAGAATAAAACTGCATGACAGAGAAATGCACCTACTTTATAAAGCAAATGTAACAGCTAGAATTCACGTTACATCTTGCATTTAATTTCCTTAATTTCCAAATACAGAAACCTTGTCCAGAACTTTAGAAATCCAAGTAAGTCTTAAATATCATCAATGAAAAACCCAAGACAAAGTCAGGAATACCATGCTCCTGTTTTTGACATAAATATTCACACTTTTACAATAATTATAGAAACAATCTATTAAAAATGGAGTAACATCTTTAATTTAAGAATTGTTTCCTTTCAATAGTCATACAGAACTTGGTAATTACTTTAAAATATTGTATATGTATATATAGTATCATATATTTTATATCTAGTATAATTTTATCCTTAATTTTTAATCAATTCAATTGAATATCTGATACAATTTAAAAAGAGATTAGAAGCATCTTGTTTGAACAAATTTTTTTCAAATTTGAACACTGTAAGTGTATTAGAATTGAAGTCTTTTGAATTGATCCTGAAACAAACCACAATTATTATTTCACACAAATGTTCATCATCAGTTTACTGAATATTCTGTGACAAGTACTACCTTATTAAAAGAGCAAGTGTCATGTGAAGGGCTGATATTTTCTTGGTTATAAAATTCTCTTGTAAAATTTAATCAGCATATAATTTTGCTCTTAATTCTCCGGATTAACATAAAACTCTTTTCAGAGCAGATTCCTGTTTTAAGCAATTCATTCGCTGGTAATGAAAGATGATTTACAACAGCCAGGAGAAATGTAGATCATAATTTTCAATCTATCTACAAATCCTAGTGATGCTGAAACAGTGATAATTATTAGTGAAATTGATCTCTAAATTACTTAGACTGTCTACTTTTCCACTATTATGGATATTATTTATGTTCTATTTGTTTGGGGTTTTTTTGGGGGGGGTTCCCCAAGCCAACTGGGAATCTCAATGTGAACTATTAACAATCATGCTGGAAGATTACAATGACCATAAGTCCACTCCACTTTTCAAATTCTCCTTCTTTTAACCTTCAGAAGAATGCAAAATACCTGGGTAGGAACTCAAATCTTAGTGTCAGCACTTTCTAGTTGTAGCATAAAGCAGTCTGACTGTCTCAGTTCTAATAGGTTCCTGCTTCACAGTTACCTTCTCATCCTCAGTTCACCCATTTGTAAATTGAGATAATGCTTCCTTAAGCCAGTGAGTTTTTGAAAATGAAATGTGAAATGATTTAAAAATTATACCTCATTTTATAGAAGTTTCTCCATTTATGGTGGTAGTTTTCAGTACTGTTACTAATCATAATCAAATATATCCTAGTTATACGTTAAAGGTATAATGCAGTTTTCAAGTGTGGTTTTTGTTGATCCTTTTAAATTAAAATGTTATTTATAAGCTATTAAATGCTTAAAAGAACAGAATTCAGATGTACTTTGATATTTTTTATTCCAGTCATCTAAATTCAGATGAACAGTCCCTATATTCTCACATGGTAAATCCTATTTACATACTTTTACTATTTTTTTCCTAAGCAAAACGAGCTGTAATATAAAATAGACCTTCTCCTGTTTCTCCAAAATTTAAGACATATTATATACTCCTCAAGTACCAAATATATGTTCATCCCTTTCTCCATTCCCTCCCTGGGTCTCTCTGTCTCTCTTTAAAATCCAATCCAGCAGTGTTTGATTTAACCAAGTTTTACTCTTACCTTGTGTATACTATACTATGTACAAAAACAACAACAATAAATTAAGAAACCCATACCTCCGGGGTAGTGGCTATCTTTAAAATAAGAACACGAACAATTAAGAGGTATTTTGCCCAAACATGGGAATTTTAAAACCAGGATGTATTTATAACATCTGCCAATTTGACTAAGGCAACTTATTAAAGAAGTTCCATTAAACAATAAATTTCTACCTAACCGTACTTCCCAGTGATGATGATAAAAGCCAGTAACAAAAAGAGCCATTTAAACACGTGGTTCTCAAAACTGGCACATTAACTAGAAAGAAATTCTGATTTCTTCGAAAATATACAATTAAGCTATTAAAACAATGCTGATCTTTCCAAATAACCACAGAGTGATATATTCACCAGGAAATATTACTCTATAGTGTGGAAAAGCAATTGGCAAATTATTTTTATTCTGATTTCTTATAGAACAAATCTTGAACTCTAAAATCTGAAGTTTAAGCTAAAGCATCCCCCAAAATCTGAAGGAAATTTTTAAAAAACTAACTTTTTTGGTGGTCCATAAATTCTATGCCTCTTTCATCTATAAATTTAGCAAACACTTAAAATATTATCACATTTAAAAATGGTTTGCCACACAAGTATATTAATGGAATTCCAGTAAGCACCTGTGAACATTCTTCCAACAAAGCCTCCCATTTCAATCCATTCAGTATCAAAAATGTGCTTGAAAGAAGAAGATGCACCCAACTGATCAGGCAGTACTTCAAAAGATCTTTGGCATATTAACTCAAATATTTATTTATCAAAATAAACAGAACTATTCATTGGCAAAATAAGTCCTAAAGTTTCTTTGTTTGTAGGCCAAGGAATAAATGTGACCATATTCCTAGAAAACAGCAATCACTTTTGAATCATTGACATTAAAAGTCCTATGATCCAATATTTATGATTAGCAGAATAATATGCAGAATAAAATAAACTTATTTGTTCATTACCTCTCACCATATTCTTATTTTAATAGAAAATGGGAAAACTTTAAACCAGTGTCAAAGTGAGTAAAAGATAAAAATATTACAACTTCTTTTCTCTTTATTAAATCCTCTTTAAATTCCCATTTTGAATGTTTTTGACAATGTACATTACATATTGGTACATAGATAAATAAATAATACAGTTGTCGAGTAAGTCAAGCAGACTGAGGTTCAAGTCTTAGCAATGACTGTTACCCGTATGTGACCTTGAACAAGTTAATTACTCAAACTTTAGTTTGCTCGTGTCTGAAATGAGCACAATAAGAACTGTCAAATTATAGAGTAATGTGAGGTTCAAATTAACCTAAAACTTGATAAACATCTTAACACAGAGTACTGGACATGAGGTAAGAGATCAATAACAGTTATTACAGACACATACAGGTATGAATGTTAAAGAGGTCAAATTATTAATCTTTTTTCATACTTTTGGTTCAAAAATTATAAATGTGTATATAACATACTCAAGATATATGAGCATTCGTACATATGTGCGTGTATATATTATATGTATTTGTGTATATACCTATGTATACACATATATATGGGTGTGCTACATATGTGTATATTTGTATGTATACATATATATATGCACAGATAAGTTATTATAAAATGAGGAAACTTCTAAAACTTGTTATATTTTACTAAAAGACAAATATTAGATGTAATTTTCATAGAAAATATATTTCCATGATACTTGCATTTTTTTTTAAAGATTTTTAAGTTGTTACATAAGATTCAAAGTTTCAGTAATTACTTATGGTCATATATTCCTATATATCTTAACTATTGAATTAAATAATAGATCATATTAATAAACAGATTTATAATTATATGCATGTATATATTATTGTAATACATGCCATTAAAAAGTGGATCAATATATGATATATAACAAATACACAAAAGTATATTTGTGTCTCTGAAGTGCTTGTGTCAAACAAAAAGATAAAAGTAACAGGACTTAGATAAAAATAACAAAATTTTTATCTAAATGTAAAAATAAAAAGCAGAGTGAAAATTGACTTTTACAGACTACCTATTTGGTTAGCCAAATCACTTTGCCCTAATACTGAAATGTCAATATTTCCCAACATTTTTCAGGCATCTTAAACTAAATAACTAATAGCAGCTAGCATTTACTCATACACAATACCAAACACTTTGCTACGTCTTCATTCCTCCCTCCCGTATTTCCCCAGCTTTATGGAACTTTTCTAAATTTAGAATTATGAGTATTTTCAACATTTGTGCTAAAAATTAGTTTGGATGTTCTAAATGACACATTTTAAAAATAAAAATTGGATCAAGAAAATGTTTTCCATCCTTCACATGCTTGCCATTAGTAAGTGTCCCCTGCCTTGTACTTCATTCCTTGTAAAGATGCTTAAAACACTCTCACCATATCACAGCATCTACCCAAGTTCTCTCAATTTCTCCTCTGCACAGATTTCAAGGTACTAGAAAATCAAATTTCACCCTATATATGCATCCTACCATTTCTATCCACATATTAACTGTGCAATCTTAGCAATCACATAAACTTTTTAGCTCTTAGTCTATAGATTGTAAAAGGGAATACTGTGACCTAGATTATAAGATTTTTATGAGCACAAAGTGAGATTATCACATATCTTAAAATTTTCATCTTTGAAGCATTATTATTGCAAATACATAATGCTTTCTACACATTGTCCACGCCCTGCTAAACTCTTCCATGGGACTGCTCTTATTTTCCATCTATTCACATTGTACTGATTCTTTTTGCCTAGTTCAAGCCCTCCCCCTTCCATAAAAACTTCCAGTAATCCCACCCACTCAGTCCACTTGGATCTTTTTTGTTGGGTAAGCCCATATTGCAACTAGAGACTGGTCAGTTGTCCAATTCCTTAATTAGTGATAAAATGGCTTTGGACTTCACTGTAAGTCTAGTGTTCCTAAACAGTGATCTTCTCAGAAAGTACCTGAGTCAGAGTCACCTAGCGAGCTTTTCAACATGTAGAATCCTGAATCCCACCCTAGACCTACCATATCAGATTCTAGACTTAAGCTCAGAAAATATGAATATTAACACTTGACTCGGATGATCACTGCACAGTAAAGTTTTAGAATCACTGCAAAAAAAAATGTTATTCTTAACTTTTTATTTCAAGTTCTCTACCTGAGGGATACACCACTCTCCTGCCTTGCCAACTGACACATTCTCACCATCAATCTTTCATTTCTTCTCTACACATTCTCACCATCAATCTTTCATTTCTTCTCTGGGGCGCGATTAAGATTATTCCTTCCAGCTTCTAAGAAAAACCTTAACCCCTGTGGAAGAGCTGTCTTATATCTTTCTACTTTAGAGACTATAATTATTACAGTGAAAGTTAATTCAGCATTTGATAAATGTTTCCTGGTAGCCTGATATATGACCATCCTTCAACTACTCCTTCAACAAATTCATTCCACATTCTTAGAGCAGCTACTAATCATCAGGCATGTGATGGGCCCTGGGGATGCATGTAAGCACATCTGAGCACCTCAAAATTTCTGATCTTCCTCTATCATTTATACTTGTATTGCTTTTCTAAAATACACATAAATTCACCTCTAAAAACTTCATTAATTTAATGGTTCCTATTATGTTAAGAGAGAATATATTTCGTCTTCAATTGCCCAAACAATTATTTCTAAGTTAAGACTTCTTGGCAGTTAAATAGGCAGTAGGTGCCAAATTATAGAGCGAGGAAATGAAAGTTGGCAATGGACATACCAATAGAATGTTGGCAAAAAGAACACCAGAGAGAGCCAATATTTTGAGCTATCCCTCACATTTTTCCTATAAATCACAATAGGGTATCATAAACCCATTTCTCCCTCTGTTTAATAAAATATATAATAATTTCAAATAAAATGCATTACTGGAAAGAACATATAAATCTTGTGCTTGTGTCACTGAAAACACATAGTCATCTTATTTCTTCTTCTTCTTCTTTTAATAATCTCCTTTACTGAATTTTTATGTCATCCAAAAAATGTAAAGAGATTTTGAAGAAACTAGTAATATCAGGATAGAAAAAGAATAAATAGTAGCTGCAAAATATGAGTAAAATATATACAACTCAAAAATAGATTTTCATGTATATACTGTTTAAATTCATATTATTGCTTCATACCATTTGTGTCTTATATGTATATTATTGTTAATGATACCTAAGCAAAAGTAAATAATGGGTTCCTTTATTTTTAAATAATAATTTATAAACTATACTTTATATGACTCCTTTTTTGAAAGATACAAAGTGGCTATAACGTTGGTGTGCAATTTAAAATACAGCTGTGCAGCTGGGTGCAGTGGCTCACCTCTGTAATCCTAGCATGAAGTTGGATTGCCTGAGCTCAGGAGTTCGAGATCAGCCTGACCAAGAGCAAGAGCCCATTTGTAAAAAATAGCCAGGTGTGGGCGGCACCTGTGGCTCAAAGGAGTAGGGTGCCAGCCCCATAAGCTGAAGGTGGCAGGTTCAAACCCAGCCCCAGCTAGAAACTGCAAAAAAATAAATAAATAAATAGCCAGGTGTTGTGGTAGGTGCCTGTAGTCCCAGCTACTTGGCCAGCTGAGGCAAGAGGATCTTTTGAGCCCAAGAGTTTGGGATTGCTGTGAGCTCTGACACCATGGCACTCTACCAAGGGTGACATAGTGAGACTCTGTTCCCCCCCTCCAAAAAAAAAGTCAATAAAATAAAATAAATAAGTGTGCAATTTAAAACTGCACATAAAATTTGTGGTCACCACATATAGATAATGAATAAAAAAGAAATTGTCAATATGCTTACATGTCTGCATATGTTTATAAGATCATAGAGTAGGCATGGAAAAACACACAACACTTTGCATTAGTGGTAGACCAGCTATGTAATTTTTTTTAAATAAAACTCTAAAAATACTCGCCTATTAAGTGAAAATGTAAACTATAATGCTCTACCTACAAAATAACTAACTGCAGTGTGTAAAATGTGAAGAAGGAAACAGACAATAAAAATTACAATTAAAACACAGTTTTAATGTGAAAGAGATGTGATTAATATTTGCCTTTGACATTTGTTTGTGTTTTAAGTTGTTTTCCCCACAATGTGTCACTAAACAAATGAAAATGGCAATTAAGCACAAAAATAATTGCTCAATAAGAAAATTTCCTTTTCCCTACTTACTTGAAGATGAAAGCATAACATAATTCTTTACACCAGTGGTTCTCAACCTGAAGCAATGACCCATATCCCAGGTTCCAGGCATATCTGGCATTTTTAGTTTTTACCACTTCAGGGGTGCCCCTGACATCTAGTAGGTAGCAAGGGATGCTGTTAAGTTAATGTGCAAGACAGGGCCTCATAAGAGAGAATTACCTGGCCAAAACTGCCAATAGTGCCAAGGTTAAGAAACCCTGCTATAAAATGATCACAGAACAAATCAGTGCCCCTCCCACCAAAATACGTTCTCTGACTTAGATTCTTGTAGGAATTCCCATGGATGTTTAATCACTTCTAGGGGAGAAAGCTAAAAACGCATGAGATATTTCATCTGTAAGGCATGAAACTAAAGTACCACCTGGTATGTTTTGTTTCTAAAATACAAGATGCACTAACTTCCCTCACTCTCTCTTGCAAAGGACAAGCACATAGTCAGATCATTACTCTATGTTACAGATGAGCAAGAACATTGTTGAAGAAACAGAGCAACAGTTAAAAGAATTTTCTCTAAGAATTAACCAAGAGAAAAAGACTAAGAAACTGGAACTATCACATGGGTATTGTGTAAACATAGACGCAATGATTCTTCTAAAGATATAATCTTTATAGTGAGCTGTGTGTTTAGGTTATGTGGGGTGAATGGAAGTAGGAAAGATTGGGGAAGAAAAAAAGACATTCAGGAAAGAAAAAACTCAAACATTTTTAAGAGAACTATTTGCAAGAGCAATTTATCAGTAAACATATATTCAAAGGAAAAGAAGTTCAACTAAAAGTGAGGTCTTGATAATAAAAGGAAAAAATAGAAGGGGGCACAGGGAGTGGTCTTTTCACACAGTGCCTGCCTAAAGCCTAAAACCTCTAAGACAGTTTACATTTCTTGACAGGTACCAGGCAGTATTGCCTTGTAATTATCTTATCATAAATTATTGGCCTTAATGGTTACCTGACAGATTTTGTCAAAGCAATGGAAAATTATTAGACAAGTTAGCAAATGGCATCTATTCCCATGAAAGAAATTATGACACAAGCAACATCTTTAATTCCTCAAAAGTTTATATAAATCTTTCTTGCTTGCTTAGTTTAAATTGTGCTCATAGATGTAATATAAAATATTAACATAAGTTTCTCAAGGACAGGAACCACATCTTATATCTAATACACATTGACTAAAGTATCTACTTGAAAAATCCATTTTAATGAAATTAAGATTTTTTTTTTCCAAGTGGAGTGGAGAGGAGAAATAGTTAACAACTCATGAAGGATTTGTTTATTTGATCTACTCACTGTTTCCAAAAAAATAAGAATAAAAACAAAATTTAAAAAAAAAGAAAAACATGGCATTCATAGGATGGAAATGACTTTAAGAAGTGGCTTTGGTACACTTAAAAGTGCAGCCTAATCAGATGGTTCTAAGATTAATAGAAGTGCTAGCTGTGTAACCTTGAATGAGTCACTTAACCTCTCTGGGCCTCAGGCTCCCCCATTAGTAAACAGGTGAATAGAGGTCCTCTCAGTTTGCACGGGAGGAATGATTACACAATACACATTAACATGACATCTACACAAGTAAAGGACTCAATAAACAGTTGTGATTCAGATGTTTGTCCTCTTCAAACTTCATGTTGAAATTTGATTCTCAATGTGGTGATGTTAGAAGGCGGGGCCTGGTGGGAGGTGTTTGGGTCCTGGGGTCAGCTCCTTCATGAAAACACAGCTGGCTGTTAAAAAAACCTATCACCTCCTTCTCTTTTTCCTGACTTGCCAAATTATCTCTTTGCAGGTGCTGCTGTCTCTTTCCACTTTCTGCCTTAAGTTGAAACAGCCTGAGGCTGTCACTTGGCATAGATGTCTAATCTTGAACTTTTCAGCTACCAGAATCTCAGGCCAAATAACCCTCATGTTGTTATAAACTACCCAGTCTGAGGCATTGTGTTGTAGCAACACTAAATGGACTATAGCAAATACCTATAATAATTTTATTAGGTTATGATAATAATGATGGAAAATGTTGAACAGAGCACAAGAAAAGGTGACAGAAAGGATAAAGAGGAAAAGGAGAAGGAGGAAACATCAGCTTACTAAAATTGGGTAGCAGAGCTTCTAATCAAAATTTGTTTAGAATTAAGCCTGCCTGTATTCACTAGGTGTTCACACCCCCTTCTCCTTGCTCTGTGCTTCCTGAGTGACCTCCTTACATATCCTCCACAGCAACCAATTTTATCTTCTAATCTCAATGGCAAGTGTCTTGGGCAGGTGTTAGGCGAGAAAGTCTTAAGCTTTTTGTCTTGCTATCCTGACTTCACCTCCCCCTTTGTATCCGCGACCTATTCCCCTCCAAATGTTATTTTTCTTACAAACTTTATATTCCCCCAATTTTTTTGCAATTATCCACCCCCTACTTCTCTTCAGATCCTAACTTTTCAAAAGGATTATTTTTAACCACTAAAAAAAAATTCCTCTTTCTGCATTTTACCAATGAGGCTCCTGTTATTATATTCGGAAGGCACGTCTCACAACTTACAACTTATTTCTGTGGATCACTGTGGCATCCAATACAGCTAACCATTTGCTTCTCTTTAAAACCATCTGGTGCCTCAGCTTCTAAGACATTACTACCCAGAGGTCTTATACTACCTCTGACTGCCACACAGACATTTCTTTTTTGGGCTCCTTTTCTGTTTTCTGGCACTTAAAACCCCGTCCTCCTTAGAGCTCCATTTTTATCTGTCTTCTCATTTCTCCAGTTTAATTTTATCTATTTATACATTTATAAGCACCACTTGTATACTTACAATGTTCAAGTCCATCCCTAGTCACTACTTCTTCCTCAGCTATACACACAGATTTTTCCATATTTTCCAGTTACCTACTGGTTATCTCCACTAGGAGATTCCATGTACATGGAAAAACCAACATTTTCCAACTGGACTCACTGCCCACTTGCCCCACCTCCCACGGTCCTGTTGTCCTTCCTCTCTTCCCTGTATCAGGGAATGGCCTATCTGAAATTTAGGGGTCACCAAATCCTCTTACTTCCACCTTGTATCAATAAATACTTTGCCTTTGTATCTTCTCTTTTTACATTCTCTGTCTTTATGTGTCAATTCTTCCTGGGATTTTGTAGTAGATTTTCATCTCATCTCCCAACCTTTGGTTTTGCTCCACTTCAATCCACCCCCCACACTTCAGAACCATCTTCCAGAGGGTGAGTCTATTCCTGCATTTCTCCTACTGACATCCTTTTGGGGGTCCTACAGCTCTGGGGACAGAAATGAAGCTCTTGAGCAAGACATAAAAATGGTCTTCATGATTTGATCACCACCTATGTTTTCATCACCAAAAGTATCCCTCTTCGCTCCTGTTTCAGACTTTTTAAGCTACCTGAAAATCGCTAGTACATTGATTTTTCCTGTGTGGCATTCTCCTATATGCTCTTTTTTCTACTTGGAACATTTGTCTACACACTTGCAAGTCTCACCTTCACCTACCTAATCTCTATGTAATATTTCAATATTCCATATTCCCACCATGCCCTGTTTATTTTCGCTTTCAAGGCACTTTGGATCCTATTGTGATTTTTTTCCTACACTTGTTGGTTTAAATGGGGGATGTCTTAAAGTTGTGGACTATGATTCCAAGCTCTATTCTTCCATAGAGTACAATGTCTTAAAGTTGTGGACTATGATTCTAAGTACTATTTTTCCATATAGTACAATGTGAAGTGAATAACAATAAATTACTGAAAATGAATTTTTCATGTGTAATATTCATCAGGAGACAAATATCCATACAACCATTTGTATATGGTACAAAATCATGCAGGGACAGAGACTATGACCTTGTCTAAAGGTAGTGTATAAACATGATGGAGGATGACAGAATAAATACATAAATTATAAGACAAATAGAAATACAAAATGAATGAGGAAATCTACCACTGGGCAAAGGAATTTATAGGAGACAGAGACCACAATGGCTTAAAGAAAAAATAAGGCATAAGGTAGGCATAAGTATAGTGAGAAGGTGACACAAAATTTAAGAATAGTGAACACCTACATACTAAGTTTCATGAGGTCAGGAAACTCGTCATTGGTCTTATTCCTGCTATGTCCTTAAAGCCCAACACATGCCTGGATCATAGTAGCTGCTAAATAAATATTTGTTGAATGGAATTTTAAACTGTGCAGCTGGAGATGTAGGAAAACATCTGTTTGTTTTTTTTTTTTTTTTTTTTTTTAAATAAGCAATTTTCTCCATTTGCCATTCCATAAAAAGGTAATTTGTGTATGTGTTTACTAGAATTCTTTCCTCAAAAGTGAAATATTGCTTCACTCTTTGCTTGGCAAATGTGTTGTTTTATGATGGAAAAGAATCTGCTTTAAATGAAGAGAAAACTATTTTAGTCCATAATCCTCAGAGCCAAATTTGAATCTTAAAATGCACTTTTCATCAAAGAATCTTAACAAAAAGATTCCTGCCAATTTAACCAAGACATCTAAAAATATTTCATTCCAGAGCTGAGCTTTCTGCTCGGGAGCATTTTTATCGAGATCACATTCTTCCTAAGATCTTCTATAAGGCTGACAGTCACCTGAGTACGTGGCACAAACACCATCACCAACTCACAACTGTATGTCATTCAAGAAGCATGCACTTTCCTCTTAGTTTTCTAGATTTCCAAATTTTCCTGGATATTCTTTTTACCAAACAGAGCTACTATAACAAACCAAGTCAGAGACATCTAAAACATTGAGTTAGAAGCTTATCCCTTATCATATCAAACATTATAAAACTGAGTCCTAGCAATTTAAATCACTAACCCAAGCACACTTAGCAGGTGAAGCGTACACTGGGTCCTTGAGGGCTAGCATGGTTGATGTTCAGTTTTCATTAGGTTCATGGAACATGTACACACATTCATATGCAGATATACCTCAGAGACATACCTGTTTATTTCAAGTACATCACAATAAAGCAAATATTGCAGCAAAGCAAGTCACACAAATTCCAGGGCTTTCCAAGTGCATATAAGTTATGGTTACATTATGCTGTATCTGTTAAGTATGCAAAAGTATTTTGTTTAAAAAAATGTACATACTTTGATTTTAAAATACTTTATTGCTGAAAAAAAAAAAAGTTAACAATTATCTGAGCCATCAATGACATGCAATCTTTTTGGTGGTGACAGGTGATGCTGATGGCTGCTGACTGACCAGCTTGTGGCTGCTAAAGGCTGGGGAAGCTTTGGCTATTTCTTAAATAACACAATAGTGAAATCTGCCAAATCAATTGGCTCTTCATTTCATGAAAGATTTTTCTGCTGCATATGATGTTGTTGGATGTCAATTCATCAACAGGAAAACTTTCAAAATTGACATCAATCCTCACAAACTACTGCTGTACCAAGTTTATGTAATATTCTGAATCTTCTGTTGTCATTTCTACAATGTTCACCCCATCTTCACCAGTTGTAGATTCCACCTCAAGAGTCTATCTTCTTTGCTTATCCACAGGAAGCAACTTAAGAGATTTTATCATTGGACTACAGCAAACCAGTCCCATCACAGCCTCCACTTCTAATTCTAGTTCTTTCATTTTTAATATTACATCTGCAGTGACTTCCTCCCCTAAATTCTTGACTCTGCTATCATCCATGGAAGTTGGAATCAGCTTCTTCCAAACTCCTATAAATGTTGATATTTTGCCCTCTTCCCTGGAATTGTGAATATTCTTAACGGTATCTAGAGTGGTGAATCCTTTCCAGAAGGTTTAGATTTGCTTTGCCCAGATCCCCAGAGGAATTACTATCTATGATAGTTGCAGCCTTACAAAATGTATTTCTCACATAATAAGAATTGAAAGTTGAAATTACTTCATGAACCATGGGGTACAGAATGTTGTGTTAGCAAACATGAAAATATTAATCTTTTTGTAATATCCATCAGAACTCTTAGGTAGCCACGTGCATTGTCAATGAGTGGTGATGTTTTGAAAGAAAACTTTGTTTGTTTTTTTGTGTGTGTTTGTTTTCTGAGCAGTAAGTCTCAATAGTGGGCTTTATAGAGTCAGTAGACTATACTATACAGATGTACTGTTATCCAGGCTTTAATGTTCCTTTTATAGAGCACAGGCAAAGCAGATTTAACACTATCTTAAGGTCTTTGAATTTTTGGAATGATAAATGAGCATGGCTTCGACTTAAAGTCACCAGTGGCATTAGCCCCTAGCACAGTCAGCATGTGCTTTGAAGCTTTGAAGCCAGACACTGACTTTTCCTCTCTAGCTATGAAAGTCCTCAGTAGCATCATCTTCCAAAATAGGGTTGTTCTGTCCACAATTGTACATTTGTCTAGGGTAGCCACCTTCCTCAATTATCTTAGCTAGATCTTCTGGATAAATTCCTGTAGCTTCCGTAGCTTCCATAGCAGCCCTTGCTGCTTCACCTTGCACTTTTGTGTCACAGAGATGCTTCTTTCCTTAAACTCATGAGCCAACCTCTGCTAGCTTCCAGTTTTTCTTCTGTAGCTTTTGCATTTCTCTCAACCTTCACCGAATTCAACAGTTAGGGACATGTTCTGGCAATCTGGGTTTCATGTAAGGGAATATTGTGGCTGGTTTGGTCTATCTATACTTCTCAAACTTTCTCCATATCAGCAATATTCATGTTTTGCTTTCTTATCTTTCTTTCTCTACTGGAGTAGTAATTTTAATTGCTCTTGAGAACTTTTCCTTTGCATTCACAACTCAGCTCACCATTTAGTGCAAAAGGCTGAGTTGTCAACCTATCTCCATTTTTGACATGCCTTCCACACTAAGTATAATCAGCTTGAGCTTCTGATTTAAAGTGAGAGACACGGGACTTCTCCTTTCACTTGAACACTTAGAGGCCAATGTGGGTTTATGACTTGGCCTAAGTTCACTATTGCTGTGACTCAAAAATAAAGGTAGAACAACCAGAAAATAGCCAATCAGTTAATGAGTCAGAACACAAACAACATTTATCAATTAAGTTTGCTATCCATAGAAGCAAAGATCATGGCTTTGATGTTATTGCAGATCGCTCTAACAGATACAACAACAAAAAGTTCCAAGAATTACTAAAATGTGTCACAGAGATATGAAGTGAGCCCCTGCCATTGGAAAAATAACACCCATAGACTTGCTCAATGAAGAGTTGCCACAAACCTTCAATTTGTTAAAAAAAAAAAAAAAAAAAAAAAAAAAAGAAAAAATAGAATATCCAAAGCAAAATAAAGTAGAGCACAATGAATGTTATCATTTTACAAATTTTAGTAATCACCTGAGATAGGTAAAATCCCCAATATAAGAAGTGCAGATACTGAGCCTGGTCTGGCTGTGAAGTATCAGAAGTATAACTAGCACCTAAGACTTGGATTCTGTTCAAGGTCTTTCTATCCTTGTCATTTACAAGGACCATCACATTGACATGAACATTTATTCCTACAGCACAAATGAGTCAATGACAATTTAAATGGTCTGATGCCTACCATTCTTCAAAGCAAGATGTGCTATAAAAAAAGAAAGTAACAATTACCAGAGGTGATAGTCCACAAAGGAAAACGAGCCAAAGATGTGTCTGCTAATCAATTTAGAAGTTTCACTTAAGTATTTCCAGGGGTCCTCAAACTGCAGCCCATGGGCCACATGAGGCAGTGTGATTATATCTGTTCTCATTTTGTTTTTTTTACTTCAAAATAAGATATGTGCAGTGTGCATAGGAATTTGTTCATAGTTTGTTTGTTTTTTTTAACTATAGTCTGGCCCTGCAATGGTCTGAGGGACAGTGAATTGCCCCCCTGTTTAAAAAGTTTGAGGACACCTGATTTAATCAGTCAAACATTCTTTCAGAAGTGAATCTAATAAAAAAATTTTTAAACTTTTAGACCTGTGTACAGGACATAACATAACATAAATATTTTTCTCCTTTATTAAGACAACAGTGATGGAATTTCCCATATGTTGCTCTGAAACAAGAAAAACTCTCTTTAATGGATTAATTTTAGGCCATTAAGATTACTAGCTGAAATAAATGTTCATTTATCAAAGTGAAAATGTGGCTGGACAAATCCATGAGTATCACCATTAGGCTAAGAAAGGAATCTGGCTTGGAATTTTCAACACATGATTCTAATCACTAATGTTGCAATGCTGTCCCATTTACAACCTGACATTTATTTTTGCACTTTCAACATCCCATGATTTGTCATCTGCAGTAAACAGCTTTAAAGTGATGGCCACCTGGCTTAGCTAGATCTATATTTTGACTAGCATGTCTTGGCATTAGGTCCACCTTAAACACCTCTCAAAAATCTTGTATGTGCACAAAAAAAAAAAAGACCAAAATTTAAAGGAAAAGAAAACAACAGCTTTACCATTCTAAACAATTTTAGGATATAATACATCTAAGTTCTTACCTAACCTATTGCAGCAACCTCAAGTCATCTAATTACTGTCTTTTTGGATTCTAATTTTTCCTGACTTTTTAAAAATAAAATCCCATTTTTCTGAAGCTCTAAAGAAGGAGGTGGTAAAATAAAACTTGGGACAGGAGAGAGCACAAATAAAGCAAAACTCAAAACGCACGACGAGAAGAGTCCAATTCAATCACATGTAGGACACAGAGACTCACACATGATTTCTGCAGTACTTTGTAACAAAAGAATTTAGAATGAAGTCCCTAAGACTTATAACTTACCCATATTGGAGCTCTTTTTTATTTTTATGCTAAAATTCAAAATATGAACTGATAAAAGTCCTCTAAAATTCCACAAGAGTAAATATTTGCATATTCAAGGAATTAAATGGTCTCCCAAGAAACATTCTCCATCCGCACAAGGGATTTTCATAATGTGAGGGAAATCTATAGTTCTGAAAAAATCCAATATTGTCTTTAGTCTGTGTTTTTATCCTCTATGGTAAAGAACTTTTCTAAAATTAGAATACCATAAGATTCACGTCATTCAAGCATCACTGAAATAGCTGAATATTGCCTTGAGTATTCATATAGTATAAGCATAAGTCGTCATATGTTTTAGAATCTTGTGATACCTCAAGATTATCACTTATTTTGGGACAGAGTATAAGGACTACACTGGTTATTTAGCTTCTTCGAATTCTGGGAAATTTGTGTAATGTTGACAGCTAACTTACAAGCCCTGCTGGCTGAAAGTTTTGAGTAAAAGCTTACACACTATACCCCTTTATTTAATAATGCAACGAATTTCTAGATAGAACCATGCCATACTACAATATTCTAAAATGTACCCTGGGCTATCAGGATTGAAAGTAACACAGGAATTTTAAATTAAAATGTAGCCTATCTAGAAGGAATATTCCCAAGGAAAAAAATTTCAAAAATACAAAGTAATAAAGTCCCCAAAGAAGTGTCCCAAGTAAAAAGGGGTATCTAGAGCACTTGCCATTGTCTTGCACTTCTGCAGTGTTCTAATATTGTCAGCAGGGGGCGCTCCTGCATGAAGCAAACTCCCTACATGTGTTTCCTGGTTGGGAGCACACAGTTTTCTCTCTTGTTTGCTACCTGGAGTCCAAGCAGGGTGCCACTAAGGAGTATCGCTGTCAATAAATTTTACACATTTAGAACATGAGGTGAATAACATTGCTGAAGCGACCAGAGATGACACATGATTCTAAGCCTACCTTTTGGAAACCAGAAAGTCAATATTTATTTTATTTTGGTGGCAGGAGGTGTTAAAGGAGGCAGCAAACAAAGGGGCTGAAGGGGTGAGGAGAAGAGTGTCCTTAACTGTAAACTGGTGATCTCCCAAAGCAACCAGTAGGCATCATATTCCAGGGTCCATGTTATAGTTTTGTTTGTAGGTTATATTCACTTAAATGTCAAATAAAAATGCTCCTCTCTACCCTGGCCTGACCGCAAATCCAGAATGTCACTTGATGAATCGAGTTTCCCAGTATGCCTCAGGAAATATGGTTTCTGGAGGGGCCTTCTGCACGTGGCTGCATTTCACCCATGAATGTGTGATGCATTTTACTCCTTCTATGCCAAGTCTCAAGTATGTGAACCAGGTTGAAAAAAATTCATTAAGAACCAGAAAATGCCTTTTCTGTAATCTCAAACGCAGGGTATTCCAAGGCAAAATCCCCTGCATTAGTCCCCACCTCATACTCACACACCCCACTCTGGACTCCAGGTTCCCTCCTCCTCCCTGTCCCCATCTGAACGTCTGCAAAGACATAGGTGTAAATCTCGTACTCACCATATTCACTTCAGAAACCATATCGATGCTGGCTATGTCTATGTTCATTCCCACAGCCACAGGAGGACCTGCAAATCAAGACAGCCAGCCACGTGATTTCTCAGAACTTCATTCATTCATTCCAAGAGTTGTCCCTGGATAACTTTTTTGGATGGAGGACACTCCATCCAACCCCTGTGCACTGCTCACAGGCAAATTCTTCAATTTCCTGCTCTTTTGTTCAAAAGGTGCCAGGCACTCACCCATCTAAAAAATGTTGTATTGACTATGCACACGTGTGCTAGTAGAAAAGGGATTCCAGCTCTACTTATGTATATGTCTCAGTATGTGAAAACATACAGCTCAGAAGCACACTGATCTTTCTAATCCAAGGGAGTTTTATACATTGTTTATATGTTGCTCTGCAACTCCTCTTCCTCATTTTCCCACCCCACTTCTGTGTGAAGGTTTTAACTCTTTGAGCTTAATAAGAACCTGAAGCAAAATTAAACTGGTATATCAGCATATCTAAGGCTGCAGCCAAAAGTCCTTCTCTCAGCTCCCCTCTCTCCCCTTCCATTTTCCCCCTACCCTCACATTCCCCTATCCCCCCTCCCCTTCTGTGAGAACTGGATAATATCCAGAGAAGAACCACTTTAAGCCATGGACAGAGTACTCTTCCAAAGTAGGCGGGCACAGAGGGTTAATGTCACCTCTCAAACAAATGCCTGCACATCTTGTCCTCAAAAATGTTCACGATGGACCTTCTGTAAGCCAGCTTCTCTCTGAACACTATTAATTGAACTTAAGAGGTTTATATTTGAAGGATGCTATGCAAAAAAAATAGTGAAGCAAAGGATTTATAACAGTGAAGTAAAAGACAGCAGTCACCAAATTTGAGTACACATTAGGAGGTCTCTTTGAAAGACCACCCAAGTGCTGGATAGCAACAAACCAGTTTAAGTTTGGATCAGTTTCTCAATTATGGTAAAATAGAGGTATATTCAGCACGCCACATGCAGAGAGGAGAACGCGCACAAAGCTCCGAAAGACAGCTTCGGCTATAGCTGGACTGTTTCATATTTGCAAGACAACCCCATTACCTCCAAAATCTGGTCTCAGACGAATGTCATAGCCTTTCAGGAGTCTATCCACTGTCTCTTTGACCAGCGACATATTACTAGGATCATTGACACTAAAGAAAGAAAATGACAATAAACAGGCATCAATAAGAAAGCAGGCACAACATCTTCAGCATCTAATCCTTATTACATTTCCCTGTTCTCAGAGGTATGCAGGCAGAGCCCTTCAAAGTAAGAAAGGAAAAAGAGAAATGCTGTATAACACTTACCTCTGCGCACAAACAGCGGCGATTATTAAGGGAAATGGCCAAATCCCAAAGTAGCCCCTTTTCCGGATTCTCCACATCCCTTTAGTTTTTGACGGGATTCAGGGTTTCACTGAAGAGAGGAGACCCAACTTAGTCTGCCCAGTGCAGTAATTCTAATGTGAGGCGCATGCGCACGGCGTACCAAAACATCAAAGGGGAAGCGGTGGCTGCCAGAGACCGAGCAGATTTCCTTGTTTAAAAAAAAAAAAAAAAAATTAAAGGAGAAAAGGAAAGGCATATATATGTATAATATACATATATTTGAGTCATATAGAAAAATCATACCACAGAAGCATACAGAGTAAAACCTTTGCTATTGTCCTTTCGTTAAGACAAAAACCTACAACGTCTGGTAAGTTTCGGTAGTTGCAGCAGGCAGTTTTGCACCTAGAGGGTTGTGGGGTGTTGGGGGGTGTGTGTCCTCTTAAATATGCAGAACCAGATTAGGATTCAGAGGCGAGAAGGTGTGGGAGCCAGCGGAAGAGGGGTGCCCGCAGGCCCACTCCCGGCCTCAGCAGGAGACAGGGCGAGGAGTTTGAACTTTACTTCTTTGGCAAACAGCCTCCGCTGCCCGGGCGAGACTGGGGCTGCGGGGGTGGGGGAGGGGCAGTGCGCCGGGCGGGGAGGGACTTTTCTGGAGTCACAGGGGAAGAAGGGAAAAATCCGATGGCAGGAGAGCTGAGCAACCCGTAGGATTTGGGGCGGGGGGTGGCGAATAAGAACGAAACGGAAAAATTAAAAAAGAAAGGGAAAGGAAAGAAGAATAAAATGATGCCTGGTCTTTGTAAGGAGTCAAGGAGCAAGCTTTTCTTCACTACTCACGAGTAATTTCTTTCTCTTCTCTTCACCCTTTGCCCCCTTTTCCCAGAGAAGAAAAAATCGGGGTCCTGATTTCTGGCCGTGTGACGCTCCTGACCCGCCAGTCAGGTTATTTATAGCAAGGAGGAGGGGGAGCTGAGAGGGGAGCAAAGAAGCAACGCTGTCTCTTCAGGTTTCGGTCTGATTCTGCAGTGGGAAATAATTAGTGGGCAGGGTGGGGTTCGGCTGAGGGGGAGATGGGACGCGGAGGAGCGAGAGGTGTGAGCGACTAGCGCCCTAGCACAGGTGCAAGGGACAAGAAAGCATGGGCGGCGACACCGCACGGGGAGGGCAAGTGGCCGGGTGGGACGCTCGGTGACCAGCCCCCCACAACCCCTCAGGCCCGCGCGCCCCCGAGCGCGCGCGCACGTGCCGGCGCACTCCCGCCCCTGCTTACCTCGCGGGCGCGCACTCGCCGCCCACTCCCGCCGCGCGCACGGCCGGCGCCCCAGGCCCCTGCTCCCGGGCTGGGGGGCCCACGCTGGGCGATTCGCTGCTGCGCCTCCGGATGCTGCAAGCCAGAGCGGCCCCTGGAAGACAGGCAAACAAGGGCCGCCCCACGAGCTCCCGGGGCTCCGAGTTCTCCCGCGGTCTCCGCGCCACCTCGTCCTCTCCCTCTTCCTTTCCCAGCCCGCGGGACTTGCACACCCAGAGGCTTCCTTTTTCCTCCTTCGCGAGGTTCGGGCCGGCTCTCCCGGCAGCTGAACCCGGAGGAGTCAGCAAGCTTGGGGTGGAGGGCAGGGTAGGGGGAGATGCCCAATTCACAAAAGAAAGCTCTGTTCTGCTGGGGGAAGAAAGAAGTGCGGCTGGCACTGGGAGGTGCTAGGAGGCTAGGGGCATCCGAGCGGTCCCAAGGAGACCGAGGGGCGAATCTCTGGGCACTACCGAGTTTGCTCAGCACCGGGGAAAAGTGGAGTAGGGCAGGGGATCCCGCCGCCCTCCTCCCCAGCCACCTCTCCACCCCGGTGAAGACCTGGGAGGGCTGGCGCTCAAGTCTTTATTCCCGTTGCCAGTGCTTAGCTCCTAACTTAGTACTACTGATCCTTGTCACCATTAACGGAGCGCCTACTATGTGCTGGAGTGCTGCATTCATTCATTCTTAAGACAACGCTAGCGTTTAGCTGTCACTTCAGTGTCCCTCTTTTATGGATTTAGAAATTGGCGCACTGAAGCTAAAGAACGTGCCCAAGGTCGCTCACTTGGATGGCAAGAGGTGAAGCCAGGACTGCACTTCAAAGCCAGCGTGCCTAAACACTGAAGTAGAAAGCCTAGACACCGCAGTCAGCTCTTCACTCCCGGCCGGCTGCGGGAGGATAAGGCGCGAGAACCGGACAAGGATTGTCCCGGCCGGTGGGTCTGTGGACTGAAGGGATAACCCGCCTGCAGGGTCGGTGGTAGGCGGCCGGTGTCACTGGGCAGGTCCCGGGCTCTGTAGTACCCCGGACTCCTCGGGGTCCTGGTCTGGGTTGTACTGTTGACCCACTTACCTTCAGATAACCTTCCTCTTCCCCCGCCCTAGTTAGAGGGTCATTCTGTAGCAGCTTGCTGGGGGGTAAAGGGTGCAGTGACTCCAGAAGTGTGGAGGTGGGAGGGCTGTGATGGGGGAGAATCCTACAGTTCCCTTGGGAGGGATGACCAAAGGGAAGAGAAAGCTGTATGCCTTCACAGACCAAAGAAGTTTCTGGGTTAGCGACAGGCATAACTCGGCGCCATAAACACAGCGCAGGTCTACAACGTGGGGCTCTACCAGGCTCCGAGGCTCATAGGAGCTCATACAAAGGCTCGCACGTGCGCGCGCGCGCGCACACACACAGTGGTGGGGACACAGAGATCTGTAAGTCTCCCATATGTGGCTACTCGGGTCGAGTTAGAGGCATAAGAACGTAGATCTGTGATCAAGGAAAACTGCTCATTTTCTTTTCTCCTTACAATTATGCATGATAGGAATCTTTTACAAGACCAGGAAAAGGCGCAGGGAGAGTTTAGATTGTCATCCGGTACTCAAAGGATTCCCAAAGCAGTCATATTCTTCTTAGTAAACTATCTCAAGAATGGAAGAAAAAGTATCCAATGTACTCAGCCCTACTATGAAACTAATTTATGGCTTTCACATGAAAGCTATAACCCAGTTACAACCTAAGAATAGAGGGAAGGGGGAAAGGGAGAGGAAGAAGGGGGGAGGTGGACAGAGGGAGGGGGATTGGTGGGATTACACCTGTGGTACATCTTACAAGGGTATATGTGAAACTTAGTAAATGTAGAATGTAAATGTCTTAGCACAATAACTAAGAAAATGCCAGGAAGGCCATGTTAACCTGTGTGAGGAAAATGTGTCAAACGGTCTATGAAACAAGTGTATGGTGCCCCATGATCACATTAATGTACACAGCTATGATTTAATAATAATAAAAAAAAATAATAAACTCTGGAAAGGATGCCATTCCATCACAGGGTGTGCTCACTCCCATCCATACTCACTCACACTGAGACCATATAGACAGGCCAGTTTGCCTGAGGTGGACATCTTTAGGGTGTTGGAGGACACCAGAGTATCTAAGAGAAAATCCATGCAGACATGGAGGAGGGAATATGCAAATTCCATAAAGACAGTGGCCCCCACTGGAAATCATTTTTTTTTTCATTACTGTTATAACAAAACCATGTTATTTGAGAACCTGCTGTGTTTGCCATGTAAGAATCACCTTTATTAAGAAAGTTATAGAAAAATATGCTCTGCTGCCTTATTTGTATTATTTGTCCCTGCACTATTAAAAAGTGATGTGATTATCTGTTCTTATTACATGGAAATGCATTCATAATTTTTTTCTTTTTTGAGACAAAGTCTTACTATGTCACCCTCGGTAGGTGCTGTGGCCTCACAGCTCACAGAAACCTCCAACTCTTGGGCTTAAGTGATTCTCTTGCCTCAGCCTCCCAAGTAGCTGACACTACAGGCACCACAATGCCTGGCTATTTTTTTTTGTTGCAGTTGTCATTGCTGTTTAGGTTTGAACTGGCCAGCCTGGGTGTATGTGGCCGGTGCCCTACCCACTGAGCTATGGGCGCTGCCACATTCATAGTTTTTAAGTCTGTATCATTTACCTTGACGATCATGGTGTTTTTAATGATGTGTTAAATAACAAAGAACTTGAAGGTATGTTTTATTTGAAAGCTAATAAAATCATTAATGAATACTTACTGGATCCTGGTGTGTCGTTATATCAAAGTGAAATAGAACACAGTGAACCACATGACTGACATACCTGTGATTTACCAGGCTTCCAAACAATGGTTCATTAACATTTCCAAAATTAAAAAGAAATTGAAACTCATCTTAGCTAAAGATAATTTTTCAGATAAAACTGTTGCACCTAGATTAAGTGCAATGTTAGTGCAACATAATGATGGTTTTTTTCATGGAAATGTTTCTGGGGTATACTAATTCCAATTATTTATGAAGATGAACCAACTTTAGAAGATGCTGTCATCGCTTACAAAATTAAGCAAAATAAGAAGTTAGGTACTGATGCATGATTTGAAAATAATGTCATCTTCTTAGTAAAGTATCTCAGGAATGGAAGAAAAAGTATCCAATGTACTCAGCCCTACTATGAAACTAATTTAGGGTTTTCACATGAAAGCTATGATTCAGTTACAACCTGAGAATAAGGGGAAGGGAGAAAGGGAGGGGAGGGAGGGGGGAGGTGGGAGGTGGGTGGAGGGAGGGGGATTGATGGGATTACACCTTCAGTGCATCTTACAAGGGTATGTATAAAACTTGGTAAATGTGAAATGACATAACCACTTTAAATTCTCATTTAAGGTTCCAGTTTCCATGCTGAGCACCAGTTTCTGCCTGCAGGGTATTGTGCAGGGACAACAGGAGAGGGGAAACACTGGAAGCTGACGCCTGCCGGGATCTGGTGGCAGCAGACTGCGGCAGCACTGGCCACACAGCATCCCAGCACTCAGGGACTGTCAGAGTAGTAGGGGGAATTGAACAGGAGTGGGAACAGGGAAAAGTCAGCTTGGGGAAAAGGGAAGTTTCCTTGAGAAGATGACACTAAAACAAAGTGGCAGAGGAAAGAGAAAAATAGAATCTATGAGTCATCTGGAAAGAAGAAGATTGATTTTAACCAATGAAGAAGCATAATGGTTTGAAATGTTCTGGTCTGAAGGACAGGCAGACAATGGTTCATGAGAAATCAGAGACAGGGAAATCGCAGCGAGAGGTCCAGTTTGGGAGGTGATGTCTCTGAGATGACAGGACAACATCCCTGTGAAGAGCTCACTTATGGAAACTTAGCACATGCCAGCTCATCTGTCACAGGCAGTGACAACACTGCTCTTTGAAACAAATGTCCTATACTACAGACACTAGCTTTATTAAGAAAAAGACTGACATTCACCCATGAAAATTAAACGGCCTTACTTGGATTCTTATCTCTTACTTGGAGAAGATCTAACCCTTCTCCACATGAAGGTAAGTCCGGGGGTGGCTGAGACCAATGCTCAGTAAAGGTCTTCAAAGTTCCAGAGCTGAGCTGTGCAGTGTGGAAGCCACAAGCCATATGATATTTAAATGTAAATTAAACAAGAATTCATTTCCTCAGTCACATTAGATACCTTTCAAGTGCTCACCAACCACATGTGCTTAGTGTCTATTACGGTTATATATGTATATATCCAGTATGACATACATATGTATATACATGGGTGTGTTTAAGTGTATATATTGCAAACAGTTGGCCAGCTCAGGGGCCATAGTTTACTAGCATCATTCTAGAACACAGAGCAAGTAACAGAAAAATTTAATCTGGAGTCTATTAAGGAAATATTTTCAAGTTTATCATGATAAGAAAATAAACATGATGTAGACTTTTGAGCTCACCTATAAGTCCACCTGATTTAATGTGAAAAGGACCCTTAAGTGTGTGAATAAAAAAATCTATTTAGATAAACGTAGTTTTTTTCTCTCTCTCTCTATATATATATACACACACACACACACACACACACACACACACACACACAATATGTGTATAATATATACACAATAGAAAGTTCTATTGGATATCATTGTTCTATAATGGCATGGGCAAACTTTTTCATAAAGTGTCAGATTATAAATATTTTTGCTGTGTAAGTCACATTGCCTGTCACAATTACTCAGTGATATCATTGTAACATGAAAGCAGCTATAGAAAATATACCAGAAATCAATAGGCATGTTGGGTCTGTTCCAATAAAAATAGAAGAACAGGTGGCCCCAGGACCATAGTTACTGGTCCCATTCTAGAATACAGGGTAAACAACAGACAATTTTAACTTGAGGTATATTAAGAAAATATTTTTAAGTTCACTATGCCAAGAAAATGAATATAACATTAGATTTTGAGTTCACATATAAGCCTAATGATTTAATGTGAAAAAGAACCTTGAAGTATATGAATAAAATAATCTGTTATATAAATTTAGTCTTGTTCATTTGAATATTAAAGTTTGTCAAAACAATGTTGTTTTATCATAATTGATGATGAAATCATCAAGATTCTTTCTGATCTTGATCAGCCAAATGATGTGAGCTGTCTTACACGGCTCTGGGTTTTTGAAGCTGGATGGCATCAGCCCAGTCAGAAATTCTTATTTTCTTGGTTAATAGGACAAATCAAGTACAAATTATGATACAATGAGAAGGACTACCATCTTAATGCATACAATTTTGTAAAAATATTTTAAAAAAAAATCGGCCTGTAATTATTTACCTTAAGAGCATACAGACTATATTCAAAGCTATGTCCAATTATTATAGTGTCAGCACTAAAAAGGCTCAACAAGATGGCTTGGACGTCACGGATTGATGTTGTTGTGTTCTTTAAATCATCTTCAACTACACCAGAAAACCTATTCCAAGAAGACACATAATGCAAGTAAAGAATATGATCAGTGAATTTCATCAATTATAGTTAAAACACATTGCACTACTGTGACAAACACCTCACTAAAATAAAGCGCTTAACCGCTGTCAACTACCCCTCTGCTGTTACCTTGGTAATCTGAGTTTTATCAAGTACAGTTAGGTGGCCTAAACCTAAAGATGAAATGTGAATAGATGGAAGAGCAAATGAAACTATGACTATGCTAGTCGCTCGCTATGTATTATTTTTAGCAAGTTACATAACCTTCTGGTCTCAGTATGCGCATCTGTATTTAGGGATAATTACCAACTTACAGGTTTAAGAGGGCCCCGTGAAAAATCAATGCAGGTAAGTGACTACCTCGGTGGCTTTCATGAAGCACATACTAAATAAATGTTCTATACTACAGACACCAGAACATGGCTACTGCTAAGAGAGATAAATAGTACAGAAGTATTTTAACTTAAACCATATGTGCTACTATCTTTTGTAAGAAACAAGAGATACCTGGCTCCATTATCTCGTTTAGTTAGAGAATATGATACATGTGGCTAGTCAAATATTTGAATTAAAAGTTATGAATGGAGTAAATGGGTTAATTCAAAAATATTTTCTACAGAATTCAATGTACTGAATGCATTTGAAGTTTTTCAAGATTCAAAGGTTCTTTTACTTATAAGCCTTTCAATTCTCATTTTTCCATTATTAATATCAATAATTACCAAAGTATTTCCTGATTTGTTCCAAAAAAAGGAATTAGGGAAGATCCTACTGAACTCCTAAAAGAATGAACAATAAGAGTACAGTAGATGGGGATATTAGGATATGGCCAAAATGAAGGGGGCGAAAGTCAAATAGGGTTCAGAGAGGGATGAGTTTGCAAATGCATCTTTTGATAGCAGCTACCTTCATTGATGTTTACAAATACAACCATTTTTCCAAACCACAAGGGAGTTTAGATTAAAAAAATTCTTAACAGAATACTGTATAATTGTCAACATTTATATGATCAAAACAACTTTTATATGATCACTTTGCTTTTTTACGTACCAAAATTATAGACATGCTTATATATAAGTACAAATCATACTTATTCATATAAATATTTTAAGTGCTATTGCAGAGTTTGTTATTTAGAGAAAATTGAACAATAAACACAATCACACCAGTAATTACTTCTAAATGTTCACTCTAAGACCAGTGCCTTCCATTATTTACTTATTCATTATTTTTCTATTTTTAGAGTAGGAAATTGGTTTATTTTGGATGTTATTTTTAAATTTTTTCCCTTTATTAAATCATAACCGTGTACATTAATGCACTTATGGGGGATAATGTGCTGATTTGATATGCAATGTGGAATGCTTACGTTAATCTGATTAATATAACCATCTTCTCACTTACTTGCTGTGGTAAGACATTTATACTTTATTCTTCATAGTTTTGAAATGTACCATTGCATTATGCATGTTAGGTGAAACGTAATATTCTCCTCCTTCCTCCTGACCTCGCCCTTCCCCTACCCTCTCCCCTCGCCCTCCTGTTCTCTCCTTCTTTCTGGACTATAGTTATGTTTACCATTACACATATGCAAATATGTCATGATATGGCTCATACAACTTTAAAAACCTGGTTTAAAACTGATGGATGTATCATTGGTGTTGCATATGAGGCTTTAAAACATTAAAGGCACATCCATATTGTTCCATCTCAAGTTGGCATTAAGTTAGAATTGAAAATGTGTCATACTTTAGTAATAATGATTAATAAAACTGAATATGCACTGGAAAGTTATTCTGTATGCCACAGCAAAGCTATATACACTTGGGGTCATGTCTGCAGGATTACAGAAATTTTTACCTAGTGGGAATGATAAAGTATTAGAGAAGAAACTAATGAATAATTGAATGAATAAATAAAAACAATAATTTATTTACTGATTTGCCTATTTATATAGCCTCCTACCCAGCACTCCAAGCACCTTGTCTCTTGTTTGGGGTTGTAGGCCAGGGCCTCGTGCAGCATCTGCGTTTTAGTAGGTACTCGATAAAATATGAACGTTTTCCCCAAATGAATGAATTTAAGAAAAACAGTATAACTTGCATTCTAAAGCTGATCCCAATAAATGTATGTAAACTAAAACTTCACATAAACTATGGTTGAATGTTCTCTAGTCTCAAACCCCCCCTAAAAATTGCATACCTGGTGTTATAGTCAATGACTTCCTCATCTGGTTTCACAAATGTATCGTAGACCACGTGGAGGCTAGAATTAACCACTGTCACTCGAGTAAGTTCCAAGCCTTTGGCCGTATAGCACTATTAAGGGAGAAATAATGAATTTATATATTATATTGAGCAAAAATATTCTAACATTTGAAATATCTTAAAGCAATATTTCTAACTAAAATATACAACTTAATCATATCATCCAGTTGCTAAAAAAGGCCAGTGGATCTGACAATCATGTGAAAGATGTTCCAAGCTTTAATTTTTTTCCCTTAATGTTAACAGCATTTCTGTTAATAAAACCATTTCATTTTCTTGGCTTAGCCTTTATAGTCATTATCGTTAGACACCAGCACTACCCAACAGAACCTTCCATGATGATGAAATGCTCTATTTCTGGGCTGTTCAACAGGGTAGCCACTAGCCCAATGTATCTATCAAGCATTTGAAATACTGCTAGTGCAAGTGGAGAACCAAATTTTTAACTTTATTTAATTTTAATTAATTTTAATAGCCACATTGGCCAGAAGCTACTTTGTTAGACAATGCAATGATGGACTTGTTGAATGAAAAGGGGAAAATCCCTTCTATACTATATAAACATGGCACCACAGAGGATAACATGGCAGTGATATCTAATTTCCACAACTGCATCAGTATTACATACACTGTTTCCAGTTAAAGACTTAAGTTCGAAAACTGGGCACTGTCCTCTGCCTTTATTATAAATAAACCTTACAAATCTCTTTTCCAAATATACTATAGGGAATAAAAATTCCATATATTTTTGTTAAAGATGACTAGTCGCATGATGTTTGACAGATAGACAACACTTCCTCATATTTTAGCACATCTGATTCTCACAATCACTGTTGACTTGTTGTTACTAACCCCTTAATTTACAGCTGAGAGCACCTAAAAGATTTACTCGGGTCTTGTAATTCCAAATTCTGCTCCCCCACTGTTAGTACTGATTCTCATATAAAGGAAAATAAATCCCTATAAAGAGTTTACTATCTCTATAAATAATGTTTCAACAAGTGTTTGTTAAAGCCTTCATGCTGACTTGGAAGTAAGAGACACACAAATAGTTTTGACTCCCATAATTTCAGCAATTTGATGAGTAGGGACACCACTGATTATAAAGAAAATTTAATAAATAAAAGACTTGTAGGACAATTTCTCATTTCCATCACTTATTAGGTACATGAACTTGGCCAAGTCACTTAAATTCTTTCAGCTTCCGTTGTTTTATCTATAAATGTGTGAACAGACATTGCAGGGCTACGTGTGATTGAGAGCTACAGCCCTGGAAAGCTTATACAAGGCAGAGTGTTGTACAATCATTTGTTTTTAATTACTGCAATAAGGTAAAATATAAAACCAACATACCACTTCACAATTTACTGCAAACACACCAGGATTGCCATCAGCAGGTAGGACCTTGACAAAAGTCTTCACAAAGCCCTCTATGTTTTCTTTTTGGTCATGAACATGAAGCTGAAACAAACATTGTCAAATAAATTACTTTATTTTTAAGTGTAATTAAGCTCATGTAAGTTTTATCCACTGAAAATTAGTAAACTGATAGTTTCAAATGCGTATTGATCATCCAGGTCTCTGCTGCAGGCTGCAGCCCAGCTTCTGAAACAAGCCATGTTCTGGTAACAAGCCCTACCTTGGCGACCTGACACCCGAGGGATCCGAGGACACCTCCACAACAGCTGTATCGAGATTCCAAGCCGCTGAGGACTGCAAACCAAAGACAAAAATAAAAAGTAAAAACAGGCAGAGAGGGGAAGATGGAGGGGGGTGGAGGGGTCACGGTGTATGGCACACCTCTTGGGGGTGGGACACTATTAGAGGAACTTTACCTAACAAATGCACTCGGTGTAACCTGATTCTTTGTACCCTCAATGAGTCCCAATTAAAAAAAGACTGAAAAAGAAAAAAGAAACAAACAAAAAAACAGGTGGCTAACTCCCAACAGCTTGCCTCTTACCTTATTCTCAAAGACCTTTCAGGGCTCTGCTGTGCAATTATTCAAAAGCTAGCATTCTTCACAGTTACATGTTTAGATATTACATAATGAAAAGGAAAAAAATCTACTCACGTAAGCCGAGTGCTTAGGTCCCATGCTTGCTTTCCCTTTCCCACATCATCTGCTCTGTCCCATCAGTTCTTGGCCAATTTTTTTTTTTTTTTTTTTTTTTTTTGCAGCTTTTGCGAGGGACTGGGTTTGAACCTGCCACCTCCAGCATATGGGGCTGGTGCCCTACTCCTCTGAGCCACAGGCGCCGCCCTTCTTGTCCCTTTCTTTATGTGGCTTTGAGACAAACCACTCCAACCACGTTGTCAGCACCGACTCCTACTCCCTGACCTCTTCTCTCTGCCGGAATCCTCTAGATGATGGGATACATCACCTTCTCCCTTTCTATATCCAAGTTTTTGATCTGACCCAAGAAAATCTCCCATTATATGAACTGAGACCACAGCACAGATGCTGGCCTGCACCTCCCAAGTCCCGATGCCCTCTTCTTTTGCATCCTGGGTCAGACACTGTACACGTGTGGCACTGCCTCGGCCTTCAGCCTTCCTGTGTCTCTTCTTAGCCCACCCCCATCATCCATCTCATCTATATTCTTCTTTGCCCCAAGCCCATCCTCCCTCTGGCCCTAGGTTCTCCCAATGGCTCCTTAACCAATCTCTTTGCCTCCAGGGTTTTCTGCACTAGTTTTCCTAGGAAATGTGGTTAGACTGATCTTCCCAAAGCACGTTTTCATCACATCACCTTCCTCCAGTTCTACTGCACTTCCTCAAGTTCACTTGGGAATACTGAGCAAATGCAGGTTTCTCAGGCTGGTACTGAAAACTCTTGCTCAACCCACCTGGCATTACTCATCCCGTGTTGGCGTCCCATAGCCTTACCTTTCCTTCTCCTGAGATAAGAAAGGAGGCAAAGGACCAGCATTAACAGGGCATCTGTTATATGCCAGGGGTTTGACACAGAAGCTCACTGAATCACCAAACAAAGCCCTCTCTACGAATGTGGTAACAAAAGCTCAGGACACGTCAGTAGCCCAAAGAAAATGGGCAGCAAAACAGCCCAAAATTTCCGGTGTGCTGGCTCCAACATCTGTGTTCTGCTCATCACACCACACAGTCCTGTCAGCCCAACTGCCTTGTCTGTTCTTTACTTGGCCTCAATGTCTCCCTTCTCCTTTGGAATTCATGACCCCACGCGCCCAAAGCCCCCCATGATTTAAAGTCAGGTGAGGGTGTCTGATTTCGTTTACTACACTATTTTTTCACGTGTTGGCCCACAATTCCCGTCCGTTTCCTCCCCCCACTTTCGTTTTTTCGTGACATGTATGACACCATCATCCATACTTAGTTACATGCCTGTATCAGTAGTTCATCTGTCCACCCCTGCACCCAAATATGTGTTATGGCCTGTCTGTGTCTGGGGGGACACTGGGGAGAAACATTGGACGTTGCCCCCCAAAGCTTAGTGCTTTAGATGGCAGACAGCACATTATTCTGTCACTGCAGAGTGGAGATGAGAGCCGTGGAGGAACAAACGGGCTGCGGAAGGAGGGGGAGGCCTGGCTCTAGGAAGTGCAGTCAAGAGAGGACCCTAAGGAGGTGATCTTTACAGAGAGACCTGAAGGACAGGAAGGAAGGGGTGTGTGAAAAGCTGAGGGAAAGGGCCTCAGAAAGACACCTGCGTGGCATGAAGATGGAGCTGGAGAAAGGGCAGAAGGGCAGGGGCTGAGTCGGGCAGTGCTGGCAACATTGCAAAACAGTGATGTGAATAGAAAATGTTCAAAAACAAAACAAAAAACTTATTCTGGTAGGTGTTGTGTGAAAAATAGATTTGGGGGTGGGCAGAGGAGAAAGGGCAGAGGAGAAGCAGTAAGGGTAGGAAGGAGCCCTTGCAGCAGTTTGGGATGGATGAGGGTTGTCGTCACTCAGGTGCGGAGGAAGTGGAGGACACAGCTCAGCTGTGTCTGAGGCAGGATAAACGGCACTTGTGCCACAATTTAACTTGATCTGGCTGACAGGAGCAGAGAGAGGAGGAGTGAGGGGGCCTGAGGCTTCTGGCTTTAGCAGAAGCCAAAACATCTACAGCCGAGTGGACTGGAGGGCAGTCACTGTGCTGGAGAAGGCCCGGGGTCTGGGGAGGGACCGAGGGGCCGTCTTCACTCGGGCCACACCGAGGTGCCTTTGGGGCCAGGGCAAGATGACAGGCAGGCATGCGGCAAAGCCTGTAGGGTAGAGAAGAAGTTTCTTTAGAGAGACACGTGAGGAAGCAGGAGTTTGTCTGGGGGAAAGGGCAGAGGTACACACAAGTTTCCCAGAAGCAAGCGCTGAGAAGTTCTGCAACTAGACACTCTGCGGAGGATGGGAGGAAGTAGCTAGAAAGCGAGGAGGAAAGGCAGAAATGCATGTTGCTGTTGATGCAGAGAGCAGAGCACACTAAGGCAGGGCCACGCTGAGACATGTCTAAAGCGAATCAGACACAGGTCCGCCAGGCCCGGCAGCGCGAGGTCACGGTGCGCGTGTGTGGGGAGGAGAGGGAGTGGAGCGGCTGCTGTACACAGCACTGTTGTCTGCTTGGAGACAAAGTGCAAGAGGTGAAGGAGAGATGAGAGTGGCCTGGGAGGTAGCAGACTGGTAACTGAGGAACGTGGTGATCCTGGGAAGGGGAGTCCATCAGTCCGAGAGGACAGGACACAGAGCGCTTGGGAGGACTCTGCCAGGAGCAGGGACGCTTCCTCCACTGCAGCCCCAGAGAGAAGCCGATAGTACAGACGTCGGGTGATCTAGTGGAAGGAAGAAGAGGACATTACTTCCCCAAAGCTCTGTCTTCTCAGCAAAGTGCTAGACAAGTTCACCTGCAAGGGACTGAAACTATTAGCAAAGAAATTATTGTAATGCTGCCATGTAGACAGCAGGTGAGGTCAGGAGACAGCTGACAGAGTGAGTTTAAAGAAAAAAAAAAGACAGGAGAACCGTCATAGCCTGAGAGTTCTTGAGACCAACTGATACAGCCTGGACTGTATTCACCAAACATATTGAACTGAATACTTTATCCCACTCTTCTCTGAACAGCCTTGGCACTGGGTTGTCAAACAAATGAAACTGAACTGCCCATACTTGCCTTTATGGCTCAGCACTCCGCCAAAGTGGTAGCTACATTCTTCTCTCCTACTGTGTTTACCTGAAGAAGTCACACCATATATTTTCCCACATCGACAACAGATCTTCTTAGAGGCTAAAACAAAACACGAAATAGAATTATTCATGACTACATGGGGGAGAAAAGAAAAGCGGACCCACCTGTGGAGACTTGCCTTTGCATCCTCCATCCTGTGGCAAACACAGACCAGTGTGACCCAACAAAGCAACAGAAGCAGTTATGGAATTACTCACAGGAGCATTCCCAAGTGCATGCTTGTTGCTCCAGAGCTGCGGCTGCTCAGACAGACAAGCCCCTGCCCAACTACAGAGTCAGCCCAACGCCAGACCACTGTGGTTTTAGTGCCACAATTTAACTTGATCAGTCACTGACCCTGAAATAGAAGCCATGTCTCCTTTATTATTTAGCCCTTCTAGAGTCTCCCACAGTAATCCATGTTTGCTAAATTATTAAGGTATAACCTGGCTATTCACTGGACCCCACTCATGAATATTTCTTTTTCATTAATAACCCTCAGACTGCTTCTGGTGATGAGGGTGATGATGACAGCAACTCTCACTTGAGTATCTATCACGGGATTTAGGTTATGAGGCAGGCTTTGGGCCAAGCACATTACATGCATTATTTCAACTGCTTCTCATGACATTATTGTGGTACATTATTACCATTATTCCCACTGTTCAGAATGAGGAAACTGACTTTCCCAGCATCCAAACCCACATTTGCTTGATTATTTCCTTCCAGCCTCTGTTCTCCCCTGCTAGGTGCCTTGCCTCCCACTGAGCAGATTTAAAAAAGCAAAACAAACAGAGTAAAGCAAACAGTGAAGATAATCCCAGGGAAGAAGTTTCAACGATGCAAAGATGAAGAGAAATATTTTCTAGTCGCTGGACTCTTATAACTGCACTTCTAACTCTGATCATTGGCATAAAGTTTAACAGTTGTGACGTTAAAAGTACTCTGTCTCTCTGGGAGTGAACATATTAACTAATTATGACTAGTATTTGGAGAAAATGCAAAATAAGACAAATTACAAATGTTTCTAGAAGAATTTGTAATGACAGTATATGTAATATTCAAGACATGGCATTGCATACACCCATGAACAGTGCCCAAGAGGAAGAGGTCTGAAGTTGGACTCTTTGGGTTCAAATTCTGGGCTCTCCCACTATTTGCTTAGTGATCTCTGACAAGTTATTTGATCTCTCAGAGCACCAGCTTCCTCATTTGTGTAACTGGGTGTATTAATAATACCAATCTGAAATGGTCACTCTGAGGATTAAAATAGACTATTTAAATAAAAGCACTTGAATAATGAAAATAAAGTGAAATGAAATAAAATGCAATCACATTTCTACAGGAGGCCAGCCAAAAATCTCATTTCTACTAAAAAAAAAATTAGAACACTGGGACCCCGAGGGCGCTAGTCTTAGCATACAGAGAGGGTCATTTTTAGCCTCATCTACTTACCATCCCTTAGAAGAGTTTTTGTCATTCCTGGGTTTAAAAGAATCCTTCCTGGTTTGTCAGGGTGTGGTTGGGGGTAGTTATTTTCACATAACTGTTCTTTAGTTAGAAGGTAGTCTTTAAGAAGTGTATAGAGAATAACTCCTGTGATCACTGAGGAAAAAATAAAAGGAAAGCAGTCCAATAAAATTTAAGTAGCTTTCCCCCCCTTTTATGTAGTTGTAAATTTAGAATTTAGTAACCCTTTCAGATGTGAAATTCTAGGATTCTGATTAACATTAAGCAGTGGCCTAAAAGAATTCCAGGTCTCCACATGGGTCACCCAACAATAAAACATCTGTATGTTTCCTATAACACGTGACACCATATGCTTTGGGTGACATCAGTGGTAGTTAGTACACACTCAGCATAGGACTTTGATTTAAACTTTAACTTAGAAAGTAAACTGACTTCATTTTTATAGATGAGGAAAACGAGGCTCAGGGAAAAAAAGACACATGATCAAGGTTACACAGCACGGTTGACCTGTGAACCCAGGTCTTCTGGCTCCAAATCATGCTTGGAGATTCTTAATACTCACTCAGATAAGGATACTACAAAACTCACAAGCATGTACCTTAAAGGGAAACAATTCCTGCACTCAAGGGGATACATTTCCAACATTATTAACCCAGACCCAGATTCTATCACTCTAATGGATTCTTTAAAAATTTTCTCTTATTTCTTAGTAGAAACTCTAGCAGATTTGCTAGATACTCTTTAGTAAACAGTACTGTAAAGAAAAATTCTTTTGACTAAGAAGTGTCAGAAGATTGCCAAAAGCATCTACTTTGAGAGGAGAAGCTCTACCATTTGCTTTTATTCACAATACAACAAAATCCAAATAGCTCCTTTCCTCCAGTTTCCTGCTCTGGGAGTTTAAATTCAAGGTCTGAGGTCCTTGAATTTAACTGAACAACACTGAATTTTAACAAGTTTCCTAGGTAATTCAAACGCATATAAAATTTAAAAGTCTGAGAAGCATTGCTTTTGCTGACTAGATATATGTTAATTATCAAAAAAGAAAAACGGTTGAGAATTTTATAAACTTTATTCAAATTAATATGAGGGTACAATATTTAGGTAACAGTTGAGAATTCAATCCAAATATTGCTTTAATAAAAGTCCTTTTCCCCTTCCTATTTATACTAACTTTTAAAAAAGAATATCAAATACACACAGCATGCAGCTGATTCTTCATAAACACAACAGTTCATTATCTGCATTATACCAAATTTACTTTCCCCCAAGGTTACAATTACAAGGGCCTATTATTATTATTATTATTATTATACAAAGCTTACCATTTTTCTTTTCATAATTTTTAAATCCAGATATCTTGTCATTACTACTTCCAGATACAACTAAAAGACACAAGAACTTTTCTCTTGAAATAATGAATTATTTTTGACTATTTCATAAAAAATATAGAACACAATAAAATTAAGGAGCATGATAAAATATTTTTATCTTAGAACGAGTACCCAACATGTGAAACCAAAGATCTTCATAAACAATTCCAAGTTGGGAAAAAATTCACATCTACCAGATGGTTAAAAAGGTCAGGACTCCATATTGGCTCAAACTAATGCATCTTATATATTGGATAGAGTAGGTTTAAATTCAAATCAGTGACTTTTATAACCTAATTTACCACAACTATAACAACTTGCAAACAATTTCCATTTTTACTGGAAATATTTAAAATAGATACCTCTATGTTTTATTTACATGTGCTACATAAAAGGAGGAAAAGATAGATTACCATGAAAATACTAACTTAACAGACCCTGCTTATTTTAAATGCATGTTTTTAACTCTGTATAACATGTTGTAAATAAAAATGTCACAAAGAAATAATTTTTATATTCTTGAGATTTGAAGTCTTTCTAAGTATGACACAGAACACACATCAAAAAGATTACACTTTGAAAATAACATCAACTTCATAAATACTTTTCAATAATGCTGAAGCACAAATGACAAACTGAGGAAAGTAGCAACTGCAGCAACTTAAAAGGGTGATATGCAAAGACTGTCCCCATAAACTGGCCAACAGAAGCGAGGGAGGCAGAATGCAAACAGAAAATTAGAAATGAGAGAGAAAGAAAGTCTTCACTAGCAATACATTTAAAAAAAGATTAACTTCCTTTTTGTTCTATGCCTTTAAGCCCTGAGGGAATAAATGGTGAAGGATGGCAAGGTGGAAGGAAAAACTATGTACACTTCTACGTTATTACAGGGGAATGTAAATGGACAAAAGCTTTTTGGAGGCAGTTATCAGTGTTTGCTGATTCCAAACATGCAGACCTTTGCTCCTAGTTTCTCTGTGCATAGGAATTTATGCTCAGGATACATGTGCTCAGGTAGGAGAAAGTGTTAAGGGTTCACACTTACATTCCTCACAGAATTTGTGACAGAAAAAATGTAAGAATTCTAAATACTCAAATGTGTTTGGTTCATTTATATTATTGACTCTGTAGAAAATAATATATATATGTATATAGTATACATTCTATACAATAGGATCGCATGTAATCATTAAAAAGTATAATGTAGATCTAGATATGAACATAGATTCTAGATTAACAAAAATGATACTTAGAGTCAAAAAGCTACACAAATCTTAGTTTATAAAGGAGAGGTGGAGGTGTTAGAAAAAAGTGTCTAAAAACATTTCTTAGAGAGACAATAACTAAAATAAGATAGGAAATACCATTATGCTTAGAAGTTTATTTTACAATCAAAAACCAAATGTAAATATTTTAGTGATAACTTTTGGCAACGAAGTTATATTTACATGTCTAATTTAAAGTCTAATCTGTTATTTTTAACCTTCACCATCCGCAAATTCTATTACAGAGAATATTTTAAAAATATATTTCATTGAAAATCTAATAAAAACATTGCTAATGAAGAAAATATATTCAGTGTCAGGTACTTATCACAAGTTATCTTACTGTTTGATTAATCAAAAAGACTTTACCTTGCTCTCTTAGCTTCTTAAGAGAATTCACTGCTATGTTCACGTACATATTTCTACTGCCACACCTTTCATATATGGCCTTTTCTTCTATTTTAGCCTAGATGGAAAATTGAATAAATACAAATGCTAAATCAAAAGCCTATGAATAAATGTCCCTGCAATATAATGAATAAATATGCAAAATACCTATCTAACCCAAAGACAGGGAAAATAGTACCACCAATAAAAAGCAAATCATTTTATAATCTATATTTTTTTAAGGAAAAAAAAATAGTCCCATGATTACAAATAAAGAACTAGATACTCTCTCTTCCTACACAAAAGATCACTGTATTTTTGTATAGGGCACATATTGGAAAGCCTATCCACAGCTTACAGTATACATTGATTCATTTGACTCTCAAAGCAAGCCCCAAATACACCAGAGCAGTGATTTTCAACCAGTGTGGGCACACTGGTGTGCCATGAGAGGATCTCAGATGTGTGGCAAAAAGTTTTAAATTTTGAAAAAAGTTCAAAGCACAATAAGTATATATATATTTTTTACTCTTTTTTTTTTTGATCAACATGATTTAAATGTGCTGAGGAAGTGTAACTATAGCTTCAAGTGTGCCATGAGATAAAAAAGGTTGAAAAACACTATACCAACAGCATACATTGTCATTCCCATTTCAAAGAGGAGGAAAGTAAGGCTCAAAGAGAGTAGGTAAATGATCACACAGCAAAGGGGGGACATGATCCTTTTTTCATTATTTTTCTATAAAAGTTTCTTAAAACTATAAAGTACTTAGTGTTTTTATATCAGGGGTCAGTAAGATAGGACAGAAAAAGGAATAAAATGAGAAAAACAAGTAAAGGGAATATAATAAGTATTAAAGAGTATATTATTAATTTATTGTACACCTAGAATGTGTCCATTTTGGTATAAGCACATTAAATTTTTTCTCATTTAATCTTTAACATGACTATATGAAGATAGGTGCCATCATCACCAATTTATATTAAGAAACTAAGTCAGAAGAAAAGTAAATATCTCATTTATTGTTCCAGAGCTGGTAACTGAACCCAGGTGTTCCCAAATGCCAATGCCAAGACTCTTCTATTACGTTAAATCATCACACAGAGAAAGCCATAGGGGTTTGAAAAAAGTAGGGCAGAAAAGATAGAAATGAAAAAAAAAAAAAAAGACAAAGCTGGAGGAAAATGGGTCAATACTTCTAAGTAAGAGGCTCCTTTTTTGTTTTTCTTCATTTTGTCATTATTCTTTAACCTATATAGAATCTTAGTGGAGGCAGACTTCTGGAATGGTGGGGGATGAGAACCTTCACCAACTTATTGTCCCATAAAAGCAATAAAAATACTGGCAAAACAACTTCAGAAAAAACAACTTTTTCAAAATTCAGATAATTAACGAAAACCACAGAACAAATTGAAAACTGTCTAGGAGAAACTACTGAACCTAGGTAAGGCAATGGAGTCTATGACATTTGAGGTAATTCCCATCCCCCTCCCCTCCCCAGTTTAGGAATACTAATTAGCTATAAAAAGGTGGCAGCCTGGCAGCCAACAGGGAGGACATCTCTCTTTTAGAACTACATTAAGAGCACCATCACCAAAGCACCCTCAATATCTTTAAACAAAAACAAGCAGCTCTCTTGAAAATCTCTATTCCCAGGCTGTTGTGAGTATTGATGGTGGGGAGGCGGGATCACCCAAGGTACTACCGAAACAGCAGCAATCTGTGGCAATGTAACAGCTACCTAACACTATTTCAGGTGGGCAAATCAGAGTCTGGGCAGGACTTTCAGAGAAAATCTTAACTAGATAATACTAGGGGGAATTTTTTTAAGTTCTGATATAATCCTGGGCTTAAAATGTGGCCCATTCAAGATCTGGGAAAAGGGAAGGTCCTAATGGACCCAGTGGCTGACCCTGAAGCTCTGCACAAATAAGAAGTGAAATCTAAGACTATCTTAGATACTGCCAGAATATTGAAGGCATGTTTCCTCACACAGATCCCCCGGCAAAGGATGGAAGATCTACGGATAAAACATTGAAGACATTTTTTTTTTTTAACTGATTATTGGTTCACCAAATTATACTGACTCAGGAGTGACCCCTAAGATGACAGTATTAAAATTAAAAATGAAAATATGAACTTAAAAAAGAAGGCTCCCAGAGAACTTCGTGGCCACACACTAGAAGCAATACATAATAGAATCTACAGAACTAGCTCAGAAAAGGTTTTAAAGAAATGAACAGCAACAATATAAAGAAAAACATATCTGACACCAGAGGTAGTACAGCAAAAATGTAGCTAACAGAAAATGTCCCTGAGAAAGCCTAGATTTTGGACTTAGAGAGTTTAATGTACTATTGTAAATGCATCTTGGAAATAAAACCATTCTAAAAGTTAAAAGTATGAAAATGATGTCTCACCAATAAAGGACATCAATAAAAGTAGAAATTATTTTAGAGGTTCTGAGTTGAAAAGTCAACAAACTGACACGAACTATTCACCTAGAAAGGCTCAACAACAGATCTGAGCTGGCAGAAGAAATTATCAGCAAATGTAAAGATAGGTCAATAGAGATTATTCAGTTTGAGGAGAAGAAAAAAAGAAATGAATAGAGCTTCAAATACCTGTGGGTCACCCGCAAGCATACCAACACATACACATAATGAAATCCCAGAGGGAAAAGGAGAGAGAAAGGAGCAGAAAATATTTAAAGAAATAATGGGATCAGATGCGATGCAATGCCCATCAAAATACCAACATCATATTTTGCAGATTCAGAAAAAATAATTTTATGGTTGGGTGGAATTAAAAAAGAGCCAAATAGCCAAAGAGAACTTAAGTAAAAAGAACAAATCTGGAAGCTTCACATTACTAGACTTTAAACTATTCTACAAGGCTACAGTAACCAAAACAGCATCATCTTTGACAAAGCAGACAATCATGCATGCTGGGGCAATGAAGCCTTATTCAAAACATGGTGCTGGGAAAATTCGATAGCCACACTCAGAAGAATGAAATAGGACCCCTATCTCTCACCACTGACAAAAATTAATTCAACATGGATAAAAGTCTAGCTATCCCACTATTAATTCAAAAATATAAGGCACGAAACCATCAGAGTTTTAGAGGAAAATGTAGAAAAAACTCTTCTAGATACCGGCCTAAGCAAAGCATTTATGACCAAGACCCCAAGGGCAATCACCAGCAACAACAAAAATAAACAAATGGGATATCATTAAACTAAAAAGTTTCTGCACAGCTAAGGAAATAATTATCAGAGAATGGGAGAAAACATTCACAAGCTATACTTCTGACAGAGGGTCAATATCCAGAATTTACGAAGTACTCAAATCAGCAAGAAAAAACTAACAACCCACCCATTAAAAAGTAAAGGGTATGAATAAAAGCTTTTCAAAAGATAGATAAATGGCCAAAAGACATATGAAAAAATGTTCATCATCACTAATCATCAGGGAAATGAATTAAAACCACAATAAGATATCACTTTACCTATTAGAATGGCTCTTGTTACAAAGTCCAAAAACAACAGATGTTGGTGTGAATGCAGAGAGAAAGGAATGCTTATACACTGTCAGTTGACTGCAAATTAGTACAACCTCCATGGAAAACAGTATAGAAATTTCCTCAAAGAACTAAAAGTAGATCTATCATTCGGTCTAGCAACCACACTATTAGTATCTAACCAAGGAAAAGAAGGCATTTCATTCAAAGACACTGGCACTCAAATGTTTACTGCAGAATAATTCACAATTGCAAAGATGTGGAATCAACCTGAGTGCTAATCAATTCATGGTTGGATGTACTACTCAGCCATACAGAAGGATGAATGAATGCCTTTTGCAACAATTTGGATAGACTTAGAGACCATTATTCTAAGTGACGGCTTCTATTTCTGGTTAAAATATTGGAGCTGAACCATCTGATTTAAGCACTTCCTGCCCAAATCAATGTAAGTAAAATTAAGATTTCCCCAATAAAATAAAACAGAGAATGCAACATTAGCAGATCTATAAGAAATAGAAAGGGGAGTCTGCCTTTGGGGCTGACAAACATAGACAGCAACACAAGGCACATAGACAGGACGTATGATGTGCACAGTACATGAAGTTCCAGGATAGAACTTTTGTATCAATGGACATAAAAGACTAGAAATCACACAAAGCATGTCCTTTGACCACAATGATATATTATTAGAAACCAATAATAGAAAATTTGGAAAATTCACAATTATGTGAAAATTATATACTCCTAAATAAGCAATGGGTCAAAGAAGAAATCAGGGGAGATTAGAAAATTTCTTAAAATGAATAAAATTTGGCATGCCAAATAGGGAGCAGATAAAATAGTGCCTAGAGGAAAATTTTTAGGAAGATTTATCCAAGAAATGCAAGGTTAGTTTAATATCCAAAGCAAACAAAAAAAATTAATATACCACATTAATAAAGGATAAAACTTTACATGACATCTTAAGAGATAAAGGAAATGAAGACAACATTTAACAAAATCCAACATGACAAATATTCAAACTAGGAATAAAAGGGAATTGTCTCAACCTGATAAAAGACATGTACAAAAAACCCACAGTTACCATTATACCTGATAGAGAAAAACCTAAAGCATTTCCCCTAAGATGAAGATAAGAAGAATGCTCCTTCTTATCACTTCTACACAGTGTTTTACTGGAAGTCGATGCTGAAAAAGTTAGATAAGAAAATGAAATTAAAAGTGTCCCTATTAGAAAGAAAGTAGTAAAACTGTTTCTATTTGCAGATGACATAATCTTGTTTATAGAAAATTCTAAAAAGTTGACTAAAAACTATTAGAACTAATAAACACTTCTATACGTTTTCAAGATGATCAAAGATAAATTGTATTTTTATACCTAAAAATGAACAATCTGAAAATAAAATTACAAAAAAAATGATTCCATTCATAATAGCATTAAAGATTAAAATATGTAAGCATAAGTGTGACATAAGAAGTTCAAGGCTTATACTCTGTAAACTACAAAACACTTTTGAAAGAAATTAAAGGGATTTAGTTAAGACTAGGTACTACTGGTATAAGGAAAGACAGATCAATGAAATAGAACTTTAGAGTCCAGAATTTAGGATCATTTACACTTGTATTTATGGGCAACGGATAAAGGAGACAAGACAAATGGAGGAAAGAATAGTGTTTTCAACAAACGGTGCTATGAACACTACATATCCACCTTTGAAAGAATGAGGTTGGACCCACTACCTCATACCTTATTAAAAAGAGAATTAAAATGGATCATATATGTAAATAAGAGCTGAAACTATTGAATGCTTAGAAACAGAAATAAATATTTCTGAATGTTTTCTTGAATATTTTCTTAGATATGTCACCAAAAGCAAAAATAAAGGAAAAATAGATAAGATGAAATACATCAACATGAAAAACTTTCTATGCTGCAAATGATACACAGCATCATGAGAGTGAGAAGGCAACCCACAGGAAAGAAGGCAATTTTCAAACGTTTACATCTGCTAAGAGATGTGTATCCAGAAGAGAGAATTCTTACAACTCAACAGTAAAATGACAAGTAACTCAAAAAAATGGACCAAGGATTTAAATAGCCATCACTCTAAGGATACACAGATGGCCAATAAGCACACGAAAATATGTTCAACATCATGACTCACGGGCAAATCTAAACCACAATGATGTGCAAATTCACACCCACGAAGAGGGTAATAGTCAACAAGACAGACAATAACAAGCGCTGGTGAGATGTGGAGAAATTGGAACCCTTGTACTTTGCTGATGGGATTGTAAAATGGTGCGGCACCTTAGAAAACAGTTTGGTGGTTCCTCAAAAAGATAAAAATAAAGTTGATATATGACCCAGTAACTCGACTCCTATAGATAAGCTCAAGAAAATGCAATTTTATGTCCACACAAAAATCTATACACAAATGTTCATGGCAACATTATTCATAATAACCAAAAAGTGGCAATGACTCAACTGTCCATCAGCTGATGAATAAAATGTGTATATACATAAAACATGTTACTGGCCAATAAAAGAAATGAAGTAATGATACTTGCTATAACATGTGTAACCCTTGAAAACAATGCTAAGTGAACCACATTTGATTCCATTTTTATGAAATGTTCAGAATAAACAAATCTATAGAGGAAGAAAGTACATTAGTGTTACCAAGAATGGGGGCTATAGGGAAGCTCACAGATAAAGGATAAAGGAATTTTTGGGGGGGGGGGGGGGTGTGACAAAAAATGTTTTAAAATGATTGTGGTACATAAAAGAAAAACTCAATTCAAGTTTGGCGGGAGGGGATCAGTGAGCCACAGTCCCCACTACTCCCTATTACTTACACAGTCTACATGGGTTCTGGGGACAACAGCTACTGCCACTTATTTGGAAGTTTCCAATTGGGAAGAAAGTTCTTGACTAGAGGTTGCAAACACAGGTATGGCCCCCAAAAATTCTAAGTAGGTGTATAATAGGGTGTGGTGGAGACTACAGTTCACGAGACAGTAATGCCCCATTTAAAAGGGGGGCAGACGCTATTCAGATTAATGTACTACTAGATTTTATATTAAAATTATTGGACTAAGACAGTTTTTTATTATTAGAAATAGCCAGGGGACTTTCTATAACCTAAGGAGACCAAAAAAGTCACCAGAGTAAAGAATCCGTCCTACAGCCTGGTTTTGCAAAAGCAGCGGAGAAGAAAAGAATAAAGTTATTTGCTAATTGTGCACCAGAGGTTTTTACTCAATGTAAGTAAGTTTGTGTGTGTATGTCTTCAGATAAATTACATTAGATAATACTGACCTTGTTAAGAGCCGCCGCCTCTGTTTCACAAACTCTCAAGTACTTCTCAACAAAGAGGTTGACATAGCGCTGCCTTATTTCATCCGGTACTTTGGACGAAGATTCAGAGGTTGCCGAAGCCCTCTTTTGCTGGGCCACCTTATATTTTGACATCTTGTTCAATATAGAATTAGAATTATCGGTTAGCAAAAATAAGAACCTACGTTTCTGTTTAATATTTTTACTATGTGTATGAAAGATAGTAAAACTAACTTGTGTAAGTTCTATATCAAAATTAAATTGAAAATTATTTCAAGTTTTAAGTTCATTAAAGGTAGAATAAATAGAAGGCATAAAATTTTCAGCATATACAGAAGGGAGCAGCGAGACTGCCGGGTCTGTGCTGCTAGCTGAATATATGCATTACAGCTGATCATCTAACTAAAACCATCTGTTTCCACATCCAGATTCCTAAGGCCGTGGTTTGATCCTCTGATCCACATATAGCAAAGTCTGTCGTTTACCATACCCAAACATACGTCCCAATGTCTTTCAGATACCACATCACTAGGAAAAATGCTTGGACTGTAATCAAATTTATAAAGGACTTATATGTACTCAATATTAAAATGTCGCTAAAAATAAACAATTTTGGTTTTTCTTCTGAAGGACTTATGAAAACTATGAAAATTCTAAAATGAGTTAACCTGCTTTAACTTCAAGGAAAAAAAGTCAATGTTACATTTGTCAGTAGTTTTTCCCTGTTGTATAAAGACATTTTAAGAAAGGAGAAATCCTTAACAGTGGCAAGTTGCTTTCTGATAGAATACTTGGAAAAATGGGGGCACGGGGTGGGGAGAAAAATCACTGCCACAATTAGAAGGAAAATTTCTTAAGGTTACATTATTATATTATTGATGGCATCGTTTACTAAAGACATTTCTCTCTCCATCTCTCACATACTTACACACGTGTATCATGCCCCTCCTTGGATATAGCTTGAAAGCCAAGATTCCAAGTGAAACTATCCTTTGAAAAAAGTTAAAGTGGCTTAAATTAATCAAAGTCACTGATATTTGAGGTTTTAAAAATGCCTAATATTTCTAAGGATAAGATAAACAAAATATGTAAAAGTGACTGACAGAAATCACATCATAAAATGAAAATAACTATTGTTAACAGCAACCTTAATGTCTCTCTAATAGGTCTGGCATTTATCTGAATTAGAGATCTTCAGAAAGAAAAATACAGCCACTCTTCCAGGGCCTCTGTGTGTAAGTAGGATATAATGAAATGGAAATCTGGTGCTCAGACTTGGTTGATAATACCTTTACAGAAAGAGAAGCGATACTTTTCACAGGAATGTGTGATCTGCTTGGTTTTTCAGCTGGGTTGTCCCCTGAAAGAACTATATCCAGATGAAGGTTGTTGGATGTGAGTGAATTTTCTAAAGACATTTTAATGAACAAGGGGGGGAAAAAAAAGGTAAATTTTAATGACAATAACATGAGATGATTAGATTTTAATCACCAATTCAAATCTTTACATCACTCCCTTCACAAGTTTGAAATATGCATATTTTTCTTGAAAATAACAAAATTCAAACACACATACACACCCACAAAAATTCCAGTAACCCCAGTATAACTCAGAAGAGCAAGTTTAGATAATTTTTAAAGCAATTTTCTCCATGTAAGAATGCTTGCAAGATACGATCATCTATTTCATGGCATTTAGATAAACTTAAAATATTTTAATAGCATAAATAACCAGATAATTTCATGTAAAAGTGTGCCATCAACTGAAGTATAATAGACTTTATTTTAAAAAATAAAGTAAAATCCCATTTCTTAAATAAGTGATTTAAGGAAGAAAAGACTTTCTCATACCTTTCTTTTGGGTCTGAGAAGATGGACATGAGGATTCAGTTTTCTTCTGCTCTGATGTGGCAGCAATGAACGCACACCCACTCTTTACAGCAGCCTTTATCTGTACTGCCTGTTGCTGGGCCTGAATGATTCCGGTGTGGCTAATTAGTGGTGGAACTGGTCCCCTGAATGGGCTAATAATCTCTTTACTGGTTGGAACCTATAGTATAGAACATCAGCATAACACAAAAATGATTTTTTAAAATGATAATTCACCTTTCTTCTGTCATACAGATTTGGAGGCCTTTGGATCCAATCACACAGTAAATCGATTACATTCAGAATAGCACCTGTAATCCAATACAGGCATTAATGGGGTATTAATTTTCAATTAAACAAATAAAATTGAACTATTGAACCCAAATTAAAAATTTTCTTGAACTAAAAAATTAAATCTCATGAAAATGATACTTTGCAGGTAAAATGATAATAAAAATCCTACTGAAGTTATTAGACTTTGAAATTAAATAATCCTTTAGGTAACGAGACAAATTATCACATGACTAAAGGGAAAAATAGCAGGTCAGCATCAAGAGTTTCGACAGCAACATTTATTAGAAGAGAACGAAACTTACGAAAGAATGTTTAGCTTTACTAGTTATCAAAGAAATATAAAGTAAGGCAACAGAATTTCATCCCAGATTTTCAGAATAAAAAAAAAATTGCAATCCCACTGTGGGTAAAGGTTTATGAGAAGAGAACTCAAAACACTGAGCGAGATTGTCAATTGTTACAACCTTCCTAGAAGTCAGTATGGCGACATGCTTTAAAAATCTCAAAATTCTTTATCTCCTTTTGTCCAGTGATTTCAATTCACAAGAGTTTAAGAAATTATTCATGAAACATTTATAAATAAAAATTGCAAGAAGTTATGTAGCACAATTAAATAAAAGCTATAAACACAACAACAGTTGCAATTGAAGGGAAATAATGTTATTTCATAAAATCTTATTTCATAAGAAAAGAGCGGAGGAGGAAGGCAATCAGTTTATTAAGTGCCTATGTATTTGACTGTAGGACAGGCAAGCATTACTTCTCTTTTGCAGAGAAGAAAATAAAGCTCAGAAAAATTAAATAACCTACCCAAGGACATCCGACTGTTTTGTGAAGAACTGGAATTCAGTTTGAATTATTTGAAAGCATGCATTTTTTAATGCCATGCAGATAGTTTTGCTGTCAGTACACACAAGTACAAATAATTCAGAGACTAGAGCAGAGAAATACAATACCATACAACACGATACAATACAATAAAATACAATAAAAATAAAAATATACTCTTTAACACAAAACTTTTAAAGGAATACTACCCGCTGTGCTGCTTTTACTTCTTCATGTGCCAGAAAAAAGAACCTCAGCATTTACAATATAAATTATAAGAGGTTCAAATTACTTTGAAAAACTACAGCTGATCCTTATTTGAGGTGACTCTATAAAGTCACCACAAACACTGAATGAGCAAATATGCTCTGAAGGTTAGGTTTGAGTTAGTTTCTGGTCAATCAATATATCACCTTATTTTACATGAATGTCATGTTTAAAGACAGTTATACACCCATGGCCAACAGCACTGTAACTCGTGCCTGAACAAGGCTTATCTGACACACATTTTCTCTGTACATTACAGCCTTTTTTCATTTAGGGACACTAGACAGAATTGCATTGCAGGGCTATTTTCAGCATGAATTCACCAACAAAAAGTACAGAAATGCAAAACAAAACAAAACAAAACAGCCCTAACTTGACTACAAAGAGACATCTGTTTACACCATGAGAGCTGAAACAATCAACAATGAGGACTGACTTTACTGATTTATAGTGAAAATGCTATGCAATGGTAATGTACTGGCCTCTTATGAAAATGTTAAATAATGGGGAGGAAATGAAGGACACGGGAAAAGCTTGTAAGCAGGAATCAATTTACTAATTGCCCACTTGTGCCCCCTGGTGGATGACAACGTAATATTAGTAAGTAGTACTAGAATAACTTAAAGCTGGAAATAACAAGGTATGTACTTTATGAAGTTTTGTGTCAGTTGGAGATAAACAACTAAATGACTCACATCAAATTTGGCAGTGTGTGCAATTCTCTTTTTTCTTCTAGAAGTATTTTTGTAATAAAACATATCTTGCTTTCCTGAAGCCTAGTGGGAAAAAAGATAATTATCCAACTTCAGCAAGGCAAAGTCAAACTTAGCATGTTTCTGAAATACCACATGAATCTAAGCCACAAAACATGGGCAAATTTTTTTTTGTGCAGTTTTGGCCGGGGCCAGGTTTGAACCTGCTACCCCTGGTATATGGGGCCGGTGCTCTATTCCTTGAGCCACAGGTGCCGCCCAACATGGGCAAGTTTTTAAGAAAAAATTCATAAAAACCTTCAATGTGGATAATTTCACATGCATAGATCCTACAAAAGTATCCTCTAATTTGGAAAATCAACTGTAAGTTATTGTATATAATACTATGGCTTCTGGAAACCATCAACTCTGCAAGATGCTACAGTGGGCCAATTATCAAGGCTTTTGGTCATTTCATCATTTGGTCAATACATCATTTATCAAAACTACTAGAATATATATTCTAATACATGCTCTGTAGAACTCAGAATATTTACATTTAGAATTTAGACTGTGTTTAAGGGAAACTCTAAGACTGAGGAAAAGAAGGATAAAGGGGGGGAAAGGACACAAACCTGTCCAGCAATCTCTTTCTTATGAGCTTCGCTTTCTGTGAATTCATTGAAAATGTGAAGACACTCCTTCATAGTGTCATCAGAGTCAGAGGGGGTGTCATCTTCAGTGAGCCCCTTATCAGAATCAAATCCACCTAATTTGCTGCCTTCAAAAGTAGTGGGTCCTTTACTACCGCCTTGCATTCTCAGTGCATTGTAGTCTACGCTCTCATCTGAATAAAAAATTGGGGGCCGACTTGAAGACCAAGATTCAGTTTCTTTCTCGTGAGTATCACAGATTTTTGCATGCTTTTTGCTCTTTGAATAACTTTCATGATGTCTTTCTTCTAGTATTTCTTTGTCACTAGGAGGTGCACAAGACATACCTTCTTCATATTTTCCCTCATCCCCAAAGCTTCCCTTCTTAGATACACAGGTTTTAACCTGATACAAATTTACATTACTTTCAACATGTCGTGATGTATTTATGAGCAATGCCAGGGGTTCTAACTTGTCATCATCCACTTGTGTGATTATTTGAGTTTGATCTATTTTTTTCTTTTCTGTGCCACTAATTGGAAGATTTCTCTTCTCCAGGGACATGGTATGTGTCTTTTTATCTTTGCGACACTGCTTAAATCTTCTAAATAGTTTAGATTTCTTAGAATTAGTTGTGACTGGGGGTACATCTATTATAAGATCATCTTCATCAGATTCTTGAAGATTTATTTTAATTCTTATTGGTGAAACACAAGGTCTTTGGCTCTCCAGGGCCAGGTGGCCATCTTTAGCCACAGATTTTTTCAAGTGGCAGAGGTGCTGTTGATCAGTGTCATCTTGCTTTGCTTTAAATGTCCCAAGCAGCTTTGCAGAATAATTGAGCAAAGGATCATATTCAAGATCAGTTTCTGGGCATTTAAGGTCCATGGCGTACTTCTGAGGCTGCCTGTCGTTCTTTGATGACTCACTCCACTTTCCCTTTAGGATCAGGCTATTCTCAGGAAACTCTTCCCTCACATGTGTGTCCTTCAAGGAGGATCTAGGCGTTAGTTCTTCAATGGCTGAAGTCCACATGGAGAGCCTCTTCTGCTTTTCTTCAGCCTTAGTCCTGGCTGACTCGATTTTTCTGTTAATTCTTTCCAGTTCTTCCATAGATGTACCCAGTGCTGTCAACGGAAAATGAGATTTATCTTTAAAGGGTAGTTTGAGTGATCGGTTCTAGAAGGAGAATGAGAAGTCAATGACTACCACTATGTCTTCCAAATGTCTAACTCCCTCCTGTGACTGATGAAAGTACATTCATGCCTTGTTACTAAAGAGACTAGGAGTCAATAGGACAGGCCTGGTCTATGTATAACTATTGTATCAAATATGACATGGTTTGGATATAAACTATTCATCTTACTATTAGCAACCAGTGACAATTTGGAAACAGCTCAAATAGCTGAATGCCACTTCCACAGGACTGTACAGAGTCTCATTCACTGATCCACCTCTGCTGACCACAAGAAAGTTATTTAAAGCATTAGTCTTTCCTTCATTTAGGGAGTCTCAACATTCTCACCAAGATCCTTGATGTCAATAGAAGGCTTTGAACACCCTTCCAACAGCTATCAAAATCTAAGAGTCAGCAAGCGAAAGTCCAGGGTAACCAAATCCACACTCTTGAGAAAACCCTATACAGTGAGTGGTAAGTCCTGAAGTAGTGGCTGCCCACAACACCCCGGCAGCTCCTTTTCTAATTTTTACTAGGGGAAATCACAACTTTGTCCCTTTTTCCAAGATATACTTTCTTGAATCAATTACGGGATAACTTACACACTTCTCCCTTCTCCCAAACAAGAGATTGCAGATTTGAGATGTGGTCCAAATTATGCTTTTTAAAACTCTGAATTTTAGATAACCTACATGTTTTGATCACACACACGACTCCTCTTTACACAATAAGCTTCCTTCTGGTTGAATAGCCTTTCTACTTCCATTCATTTCCTACTCAGAAATTAACTTAATTGATATCCAAAACAATATAGAATGAGACATCTTGATGGAGGAGGGAGGAAGAAAGAGCAGGAACAAGAATGAGAATTATCTTAGGATTCAAACATAAATACCTGACTCTAACTTTTCTCTTTAAATAAACGTGGAGAGGGGAGTACACTCGGGATAACCTGCCAGAAGTGCATTTTGGCATAAGCTGGGTTTTATTTGGTCGCCATGATTGGGGAAGAGCTTTGGGGGCACTAGTGTTAAAAAAAAAAAAAAGTAATTATACTTTCCTTCCATGTTACAAGCAGTTTAAGTTTTTTTTTACTTCATCGGAAGCTAGATTTGGAGGGCTCATGGTAAGTTTGAAAGCACACTGAAAATCTTTCCTCTAAGGAGAGGTGATTGGAAACAGCTGCCTTTGACTGGCAATTAGTACTTACTGCCTTCAGCAGAATTAACCAAGGCCTCGCTGCCAGTTCCCACCCTACGTCTCCAACTGCGGTCCCACCGCCCACCTTTCCCGACCGCGCAGGAAGCTTTTCCAGTAACTCCACGTGGGGACCGAGGGGAAAGTCCCCCCAGATCACTCACGGGCGTCTTTCCACCAGCAGACCCTGCGCAGGCCTTTCTAGACGCCTTTCTAGGATCTCGTGCCCACAGGAGCTGGCTTTTAAGGGTTCTTGCCAGGTCCTCACGAGGCCCCCACCAGCCCCTGGTCCCCCGCTCGCGGGCCGCAGGACTCTGGGCCCACCGGGTCCGAGCCGTGGAGACTCGGGAGCGTGGACTCCGCTCCCCACTGGGAGGAAGGGGCGCGCTCGGGACTGCCACCCGCACCCAGCCTTCCCCAGCGTCCATAGGACCACTCCTCCCAAACCCAGGGTTTCAGGAACTGCGGAAACCACCCCCAAACGGGACCCCTGTAGCACCTTCACGCTCCCGCACAGCTCAGCACAGAGAGAGAGGCGACAGGCACAGGACTTAAGGCTTCTGATCCTGGGAAGACTCAGCCTCGAGGACTCTGGAACAACTTGGTTCCTAGTCCTAAGGCAAGTGGTGGTGGTTCTCTCAACACCGCCAGCCCCTAGGAACAGACCGTAAGAACCTTACGTAGTCAAGGTCGAGGAAAACGCAGAATTCAAAATAACATCTGTCTTGAGCTGCTGGGAAGAGGCAGGTCGCGGGTGCCAGGGGAAGAAAATAAGAGGACGTTTCTGAGGCGGGGAGAGCTGGAAGGGAGCTGGTTTATTATGCCCTTTCAGGGGACACAGGTCAGAGGCCAGGACACCTGCGGGAAATGCAGGCTGCATTGGTGGTGGCCCTGCGGTCAGCACAGGACAAGTGAGAAGACCATCTACACCTCCGCCCAGGACACCAGGAAAGACTCCCTGCCCACACTTTCAACCCCCTCGGGATACTTTGCGCTTTACAAGGTTATCTACAAACTGTGCCAACTGTTCTGGGAACAAAAAGCCTGCTTTTAAAAATATAGTTAACATGTCTTTTTTGGCCATTTTAGACGTTTGGCCAGAGTAATGCCGTACACGACTTTCTCTATAATGCTTTTAGTATTGAGTCAAAAATGACTCTTAAACCTGTTTCCAATTAAGAGAATTCTTGGCACCTCCCAAGAATGAATGGAGGGAAAGCATGGGAATAGTTGTTCCTCAGCCTCTTCCCAAGCCCACCTGATACTCTTTGCACAACCTTGTCTCACCCACGGACTCAACATGACTCCTTTACACCTGCCTCACTCAGTTCCCACCACATCTCCCGATGCCTGAACTGGTAGTACAGTCGGGAAGCTGGCACTGACCCCCGGGGCTGTCAAAAGGGCATAGAAAATGGCAAAAGTAACCTGCAGAGGGAAGCATGAGCTGCTGCTCAAGCCTACCCCACCGGCTGAGAAGCCGTGTGCGCTGTTGACCGAGAGCAAACCAAGCCGAAACCTGCTCTGTGACCTACTGCCCGGCACGCTACCTTCTTATATAGTCCATTGCTACTTAAAGGCGGAGCTTCTCAGCTTTCCAGCCAATGACGAGTTAGACCCAGGCTGGAGTCTGCGCAGAAAAGGGGGATGGAAGGAGCTGAAGAAGGTAGGTGACAATGAGGTATAAATCCAAGGGGAAGAAGAATCGTAGAGACCTAAGCCCAACGCCTGAGTTGTGGAACCTTATGCCTCTTGGATGCGTGGGCCTATCTTGCTTCTCAAGTCCTTTGACACTTGTGAATTTGACTATCCACCATCGTGGATTGAGGAGTTTGGAAGCTCAGTTTCCTCAGTTTGGAAGCTCACTGTAGCTTTGTCCATCTCTAGCAGGTGACCTTAGGCAAACTTACCTGAGTTTTTGTTTTGTGATCTGTAAAATAAACGCACCTTTTGCAGAGTAGTGGAATTAGATTTCAATGGGATGTAATGTGATAAAGTGCCTAACATAAAGGAGGCTCTCAAGAACTGGGCGCTATTGTTATGACCTACACCTGAGGAGGGTGATGAACCCTGCCCTGAGTTCCCACACCCGCACGTAGCCGCCCAAGACACAGATGTGAGGCCTGTCCCTAAAATCCTTCCGCTGGAAACTAATCCCTAAAAGGGAAACGTTATCCCTATTCCATTTGTCTTCCTGGTAAATTGAAATACTCTAGGTGTGGATAATCTTAGAGGTCACTAATAAGCCTGAATTAGTCTTTGAGATGCTTTACTTCTCTTACGATAGAACATAATGAACATCCCGAATGCCTGGGAGAAGAAAAGAAGGTACTTCAGCTTTAAAAGACTCGAGGTCAGTGAGTCCCCCTCTAACAAATTACCTGCTGGGGTCCCCTCTTTCTCGTGGAACACCAGGTATCTTAAATGATTGTGGATTATGAATTCTTTAGAAATGGAAAAAAAAACTTTTATTCTTACTGTTTGTCCTGTGAGCATTGCCCTGATGACTTTTAATTCAAGAAATGCCAGGAGTTTCTACCACTAATTTCTGTTTAGTCTCTTGATCAACTGTTTTGTCAATAAAACACCAACAGGTGTGTTCTTTTTGCTTTGGCAGCATGGTGGTAGAGTGGATAGGTGGTAGTGAGTGCCCCCAGGGAAGGTAAATGTCTAAATGTCATCCTTTAAAAGAGAACCACCCATAATGAATAACTTTCATAAGTCACTCTCCAGGAATGTTTTGACTTGATGAATTTTCCCTATCTTCAATTATTTCCATGTACTTTTTCCATTAAGTTTTTTATAACCAAGATAATTTTTATTGAATGTATCCTTCTTTTAAGACAGCAAAATGTTTAAATGTCTTATTGGAGTTTCAAAATCATGACATTAATGAAACACAAAGGTGTTTTGGGCATGGCAGAAGAATTAAAGTTCTCTATTCATCAATCGGTATTTAGTAAGTCTGACTCATCATTTAGGCTCATAACATCCGAGCCTGTGGAAACCATATCTGTAGCTTTAGATTTTGTTCTTGGGTATGAGCCTCTCATATCTGAAGAAGTATTGCCCCAAAGAGTGCTGCTCTCTGCACTTTTAGAAAAAGATGTGTCTGATACACCTTCTGATGGATGAAAGTAGGACATGGTGGCCAGTTCTGGGTTGATAGAATATTGACTCTCGTAATCGTTATGACTGAAAAAGAAAAGAACATATCAAAAGGTGGATTTAATTGCATATGTTTGCTATTCAACTTAGAAAAGCATTCACAAAAATTCTGTCTAATGTATTAGGTACTTAGTAACATAAGTGATACACCTTCATAGTTTTTTTCACTGTAATTTTAATATATTTAACACTTGTATGAATGAAGCATGTTTCAAATTTCAAGACTAGGAGTTAGAAACCAGTTGGTGAAAAGTAAGTAAAAGTTGCCTTAATAAAAGTTTAGTGAGAAACATTTACAGTGAAGCTGGATTAGGGGGAATAAATACTTAGGGTCACAGTTTTAATAGACCAGAGAAATATAGCATTCATCAAAAATACCACAATCAAAAGAATGGAATTAATGATAATTATGAACATTACTCAGTTCTGTTGCAATTTTCAAAAGTAGTCTGCTACACTGTTGAAAAATTTTAAATAGTCCCTTCAATCAGGCTTGAATTGAATTTAATATTTTTATTAGAATAAATGGATAGGCCTCAAGGTATAATTGTGATAGAGCTTTGCTAGTTTTTGAACTCCTAAGGCTTGCTTGAATGAAAAATCTTAGATGCTAAGCAGATGTGCTATATAAAACAGAATATGTAACACTTTTGTTCCAAGGCTATAAAAAAATGAGATGAAGCCTGTCTTGATCCTCTACATCCTTTCCAATTGACTAGGGTTTTATATCTATCTCTAGATCACTATTTAAAATATTGAAGGACAGTTCAAGTAGGATGTTCCCTGAGAAATAGTGAGGAGGGAGAGAGCTTGGTGTGATGCATTGATTATGGAGACCGCAGAGGTCTCCAGACTTACCCCATCCGCTTCAGTTTGAGCAGTGTGGCACAACATAATGCCAAGAGGATCAAGAAAAGGAACAGGGTCATCAATGAGATGCCCAGCATTAATTTGATCTTAAGCTCCTCAAGCTCTGATATTTTGTCATCACTTCCCGAGAACAGATCAGATCCTGAGAGGAAAGAAAAAAATGCACCAGAAAAAAGCAAGAGCAGAGAAGGCCTACACCATCTGGAGTACTCACTGCTCACCAACCCCCCAAACCAGGCAACACAAGGAGAAAGCTAATTCCTATGGTCAAGTGCTCTTAACTTTTCTCTTTAATCTTCACAACAATCCTGGAGGAATTGTCCTTAGCTCCATTTTGCAGGATCACAGAAGTTCATGGATTTGCCCATGGCACAGAAAGTGCTTTCAAATTCAAGTTACCAGATGTCAAAACGTGCATGTAGCTGTCTTCCTCCCCAACTTTACTAGAAACCAATTAATCTATCATCTCTGAAGGAATCACTATTTAAAACAATTGACTTATAAGGAACTAGTCCTTCAGGAAGGAAAGGTGTATGTTCTACTATTGGGACATGCACGGGTTTTCCTTTTAAGCTAAAAGGATGGCATATGGGATGCTTTCTCTATGAGGTTTAAGAGCTTTGTTTGTCATTTTATTATGAGAGGATTAAACCCAGTGTACTTGACATTACAAAGAGAAATGGAAACTACTTGTTTAACTTTATAAAATAAGTTTAAACATTATATCTGGACCCAGAGATACCAAGAGTCTTTACTAAATCTATTAATGAAGATATATCTTTATTGCCACATGTTGAATTTTCCTGAATATACATCTGACTTAATAAACACAATTGAATGATGGCTTTAGATGACCATCTTGCTATTTGTTCCTTTTCTCCTAGCTTCCTCCTACCAAACCAAAGGTATTTTTAAAACTATTTTCTAGGTAGTGATGTATAGGCAATAAGCAATGCCACATTGCTATGTCTGTATTCTCTACTTTTCTTCAATTGTAATTGTAAAAGTGCAGCCTCGGACCAAGCAAAGTGAAATGTCTATAGCTGTCAATGACTGTTTTATGGCTTCTGATTATTTTGAGGGTGATTATTTTGGAAATGTGTTGAAATGGGCTGAGTTCCTGATTTGCTATTCTGCCACCTGAAAGTTTTTTAATGAGGTGTGCTCATAGTACATTTTATTTATCCAGGTGATGTCAGAATAGAGAAATTCCTAATCCTTGGCAGTTACTAAAAAGCTAATTACAAGCTTGGGCAGGTTTTCTTTCTAAGCCTCAGTTTCCTCATCAGTAAAATGGAGATAACTCTAACTTTGTGGCATTGCTGTAAGGACTGATGTCTGAATCTAAAGCATCTGGCATTTAGTATGTGCTCAACAGATAATAAGATAGTAAGCTCAGTTTAATCTCTTAAATGTTAAATAAGATAAACAACAAAGTATTTCTAAAATGACCCAGCCTTCATCATACCTATAAACAACTTTTCTAAACAAAGAATCATTCCATTTTCTTGAAGCATCATAAGGCAAATAACCCAATTTAAAGCTGAGTTGACAGATCTTGTATCATCAGATGCTATTTTTCAGTCATTTATTTGTAGAATGCAGATTTGGGGGGAAATTAACATTGCTTTGTCTTAAAATTTTCTGCTCAAATTATTTTATAAATATAATTAATTCATTAATTACAACTGTGTTTAGCATTAGGCACTCACATTCATTGCTGGAAATATAAAATACAACCACTGTGAAAGTAAGTTTGGTAGTATCTTACAAAGCTAACCATAGTCTTACCATATGATCCAGTAATTGCACTCCTAGGTATTTCCCCAACTGACTTGAACACTTATGTTCACACACAAACCTGCACACAAATGTTTGTAGCAGTTTTATTGCCAAGAATTGGAAGCAATCAAGATGTCCTTCAACAGGCGAATGAACTGAGGTACGTTTGTACAGTGGAATATTAGTGATAAAAAGAAATGAGTGAGCAAGCCACGAAAAAATATAGAGGAATCTTAAATGCATATTTCTAGGTGAAAGCATCCAGTCTGGAGAGATTACATGCTGAATGGTTCCAACTATATGACATTTTCGAAAAGACAAAACTATAGAAATAGCAAAAAGGTCAGTGGTTGCAAAGGTTCAAGGAGAGGGAGGAGCAGAGAAATGAATTGGTGAGGGCAAAGGGATTTTAGGGCAGTCAACTTGCATATGACACCACGATGGTAAAATGTGACGTTATGCATTGGTCAAAACCCAAAACCTGTGTGACACAGAAGGAGCTCTGTGTAAACTCTGGACTTCAGTTAGTAATAACCTATTAATACTGGTTCACAATTTGTAGCAACTGTACCACATGCAAGATGTTAACCGTAGGGGAAGCAGGTGGGAGGAGGATGTGAGAATCCTATACATTTGCTACCTTTTTCTTTAAACCTAAAATTGCTCCAGAAGTCTAAAAGACAACATTCTGTACATTCTACGCCTTCATTTGGTTTACCTGTTTCAAGAGTAAAAACTACAAAACAGAAAAGTGGTAATAGTTATCTCCAAAATGTAGCTGGGGAAGAATGCTTAGGAGCTGTAACTCTCCTGAACAGCCAAGGTTGTCTCTGACAGGATGTGCCACCACGATACCCCTTCACATACACTATACCTCATGGGGGGCAATGGTATCACCATGTAGACGCTAAAATGTGTGTGAGTATTCATGCATCTACTAACTGAAGTATTTTGTTCTTACTTGGAATTAGGCGGAATAACTGATCTTTTTCATCCATGTTAAACACTGCCGTCTCATTTAGAGCTGTTGAAACAATAAATTGGTGTTATGGTATACAGCATTCACTAGCTAAAATTTATGTGTGTATGTATAATGTGTATAGTCTGTCTTCATTATTCAGGAGCTATGTTCTTTAAAGTCACCATACACCCTGAACTAGCAAAGCTAGAACTGCTGCTCCTCGGATACATACAGTGTTAAATTCCTACCAGTCTGATCACAGCATTTTCATCAATCCATCCATACATTACTGTGTTTTATGTATATTTCTGCTTAAAGATACTTTAATATCTGTTGTTGATTTACTAACGTCGAACTCATTGTAAACACTGTAACTCTTGTCTAAATGAAGCTTCTCTAACGAGTGTGTTCTCCATAAGGCACATCACAGCTTTCTTGCACTTAGGAACACTAGCCAGTAATTTAACACCGTACCTGGGGGCCATTTTAAATAACAAAGAGTCAACAAAAAGTATAAAAATGTAAAAAACAATGGTTCTATAAAGACTACCAAAAATGACATTTATGGTACAAGAACTGAACAAAAGAAGGTAAATTTTTTGCCTTGTTCTACCTCAGGTAGAAATGTGTGTGCCGGGCAATGTCCATTGTTCACAAATGTCCCCAAAGGCACTGCAAATATTGATTTGGGGGTGACAAATAGTAGAGGGTCAATGATACAGAATGCAATTATAAAACAGAAATATAGAATATGCAAATAATGATGATTAACTGAATATGATATATACTGTATATGTATAATGCATGTTATCTAATACATGTATTGCATTTATACATCTATACATACATATGTGCACATATGATACATTTTTGTGCACATTCATAGAAATGTGTACCTTGCATTGTACATGTGCTTATATATTTATAATATACACAATACTTTTATTTGTGCATATATTTTGATAAAAACTTTGCATTTCTTTGTGCATCTCCTGGGCTTATGTACACACTGCTCCAAATACCAAAGGGACTATATTGGGCAAAATGCTTTCATTAAAAGTTTTAACCATAAATCACTTAAATAACTAGATTTTAACATTTGTAGGAGAATAGAACATTTGGGGGGTGATTTGAAAAATATGTGACACTTTATCGCCTTTCTAGATTTGTTGTGCATTTACTATTACATGTGGCAGCAAAATGTTTGACTTACCTTTTGTAGAGCAGAATCTCCATAACTGTCCACCTCCCTACACTGACCACCTCCTCAAGTTCATCTAATTTTCACCGACCAGGCACGGCATCACATGTACATTTCTGACAGTAGGCCTAGTTTCCTATGTTGACCACGTCTGTATGTTGACCAGTTTGTTACAGTCCTTTGGGTGGTCAACTTATAGAAGTTCTACTGTATTTAGACTTGTTCTTGGCTTTCTTACACAAGATTTTAGAAAACCAAAACATTTTCCCTGCTACCTAACTGTATGATTTACCTTTAGCTAACATTGTCCAAAATGCAGGCACATTTGGGGTTGATTCTGTTTAAAAAAAAAGAGAAAAGAGAACAGGATAACAAAATAAGGCAACTGGCTTTAGTAACATTCATTTGTTAGTTTGGTCATTTAGCAATTATACTTGGAGCTGGTACCAGGTGCTAAGTTATAGATGTGAACAAGGCACAAGAACCCACGTTTATTTTGGATGCAGACAAGGATCATTGTTGATGGTGTTGCAAGATAATGAAAGCTTTAATACAAGGCATGGGACTTAATTCAACTTGGAAAGGCCAGAAACCCTTTGAAAGGGAGACGAGTTCCAATATGGGCCTAGCAGTTGCTTACTAGGTAAACAAGGCAAGAGAGAACTCGTTCTAACTGCGAGCAAACAGAGTCACCAGCAGGCTCAGTAAGCCCTGGGAGCTTCAGGTAGAGTGAAGACTATAGGTGGGGAACGTGACCAGAGATGAAATTAGAAAGTTTTCACAGTTCAGATCATTTTGGACTTGAATGCTTGGTTAAGAAGTTAGAACATGACCCCAAACCTAGTAGTAAATCACTATAGTCATTTAAGAAGAGGAATACCAGGATGATCAGTTTTCTATTTTTAAACATATCCAAAACATAGATACATTTTAGTAGTGTTAAAAATGCCAAGTAATTCAGAATCATCACATTAGAAACATACTTTGTTTGCATGAACTGAAGAAACAAGGGTTTCATGTAATGACAGGTAAGTTTCCATTGTCTTCAAACAGACCACTCATTCAAGACTTTAGAGGACAGCCATCCTGGGTTGTTACGGTTTCACAAATACTTTATAAGGAACAATATTCTTGTCAGGAAAACGAAGTGGTGATTTAGATTTTGTAGCCTCCCACATCCAACCCCCCATCTCAAATAATCTTAGGAAACACTAATAATTGATTCTAACCAGAGATAAGTTTATTCCTCAAGCAGGTAGAAGTTTGTACTTTATTATCAAAACAAATTATATTTAAAATATATTCAATATATTTATATAAGTATAACCTTAAATTTGTATTTATAAATATATAATGCTATATATTTATAATAATGCATAGATATTTAATATAGATAAAATGTAATTCATTTTTATTAAGATAATATTCTATTTCTAAAACAGCTGTCTTCCTAGCTCTTGTCAGAAGATTAACTCTTAAACATTTACTGTTTAAAAGATTTTAGAGTGACTTTAACATGCAGCATTATAAATTCATTATGCATACTATTACTTTGTTTTATGTTCAGAGTAGAGAAACTTAAATTTTTAAGTCATATAATAATATACTCCAAGTATCAATACAGTATATTAGTTTTAATACTTTGAAAACTGTTATGATAGGGTTCTTGAGGTTCTTCTTCTTCAATGGCAGGTTTCTCATATCTAGCCTTGGTAGGTTTATCTAGGAAAAGGGAAAAAGAATTAATGGCATATAAAAATTATTGACTAAACATCTGGGATAAGACATATTTTATTGTTTGTTTTAGAGACTGAGTTTTGCTCTGTCACCAGGCTATAATGCAGTGGCACCATCATAGGTCACAGAAGCCTTGAACTTCTAGGTTCAAAGGATCCTCCTGCCTCAGGGGTTAACTTTTAAACTTTTTTGTAGAGATAGGGTCTCACTATACTGCCCAGGCTGATCTCAAACTCCTGGACTCAAGTGATACTCTTTCCTCAGCCTCCCAAAGTGCTGGGATTATAGGCACACACCATCACACCCAGCCTGAGTAGGCATATTTTCAAGTTTAAAATGGAGCAAAGGAGAGAGAAGAAATGAAAGAGAAAGATAGTTACATTTTCCTGAAATAAAGGAAGAGAAAGAAGGTGATAATGAAGAATACAGTTTTTGTGATAATGGGTTGCTTGAGGTAGAATTCACATGCTCATAATGTGTGAAAGAGAGAGAAAACAGGAAAATGAGGCCATAAGCTTCCTTTAGAGCAGTGGTTCTCAACCTTCCTAATGCCACGACCCTTAGTACAGTTCCTCATGTTATGGTGACCCCCAACCATAAAATTATTTTCGTTGCTACTTCATGACTTTAATTTTGCTACTGTTATGAATCGTAATGTAAATATCTGATATGCAGGATGTATTTTCATTGTTATAAAGGGGTTACAACCCACAGGTTGAGAACCACTGCTTTAGAGGTAAAGAAGACCTGTTTGAAGAGATGATGGGCTCCAGGTGGCTCCTTGCACTGGCTTTGAAACAATCTTCTCTGTCTAGGGCAGCCTTGTTGCTTTGACACCAAAAAGAGAGGCTGCATGAGTGTGCTTGCAGTTGGAAACAGAGGTTTGGATATAAAAATTTTGGATTTTTTTATCAAGGACTTTTAGGTCCAATTTAGTATATATCTCAGCCTATAGTACATCCTTTTGGGTATTAGAGACCAGGGTGAAACCTGTGGCTCAAGGAGTAGGGTGCTGGCTCCATATACTGGTGGTGGTGGGTTCAAACCCAGCCTTGGCAAAAAAAAAAAAAAAAAAAAAAGAAAGAAAGAAAGAAAGAAAGGAAAGAAAGAAGTGTTGGAGAACAATTATGACTGGAGGGCCATTTTTTGTCCCAGGGAGATAGCCAGTTTAGTTAGCTTGCTTAATGCAGAAGTCAGTAAAGCTCCATGTGGAGTACAGGGCACCCCACAGTAGGAGGGGTTTTACAGAGAGGCAGAATGAATTTGGACTGAGCCCACAAATCCATTACGGGGATCTTGCAGACAAGAAAGATTGGAAAAGGAAATTTATTACTGGAGTTGATGATTCAGGAAGGACTTGAAAAATCGGTAACTCTCTGGATTTCCTCAGCTCATCCCCCTTCCTTCAGAGTTTTAAAGACTCTACTTAAGCAAGAAATCCTTCATCAAAATTATCCTGGAGGTCTCTATTTCCTTGGGGCCAGGCTCCTCTGGAACACCTCTGCCATGTCAGCACGCCTCTTTCTGCGACAGCATCCTTTAAAATGGCAGGAATTTCTTCTTCCAATACAACTTTCCTTGAGGGCCTGAATCATGGACTAGAAGTTAGGGTTTTGCAATCTCTTCCATGGGTCCTGTGATCTATCCTCAGTGACACATACCCTGTAGGAATTTGAGGCACCTGCCCTGTTTAAGAGCTGGCTCTCCCTGTCTCATCCCAAACAACTCAAAAGTTGCTTGTTATACACAAGCAAGATTCCCATGAGTGATTTACCTAATAAGTGTATATCCTTTAAATGTCACTGTCTCATTTAAATCCCAAGGGGTAAATTGCTCAAAATAGTTAGTTATGGTCAAGCAGCTTTATTAGCATAATAATCGGGCTTTACTGAGTCTGGTTGTTCCAAGTATTAAAATTGCCATAGCCAGAAACATTCTCTCTTCCCTATTTAAAGCTAAAGATGAAAACCAGAAATGAGGTTTAAGAAATGATGTATAATTTAATTTTCTCACATCCTAAATTCAGTTATTTAATTTCTCTTTCCTCCTGAAGCAAAAACATGAGGTTCAGAAGTGTAAGAACCTCCTTGGCTTCTGAAATGATCAGGGCAATGGACTTGGAGCCCCAAACGTGTGGACATGAAAGGGCACTAGAGAAAAACCAAGAGGCTGGCCCAGAACTCAGCTGGATCCCAGGTCATAGAATCTACAGGGTGTCCCAAAGGTCTCCATAAATAGGAAAAATTAACAAATCCATACATATTTTTATATTTATATATCAACATGTAGAAAAATATTTAGTAAATAAAGGCACATTTGCCTATAATTTCTTATTTTTCCCTATATACACGTGTTGACCTTTAGGACCCCCTGAACTGTAGAGGGAAAGTGTTAGTCTTGTTGAGAAACTAAGACTTCTTTCCTCCCTGACACTCTCTAGTGCTGTTTTGATTCCTCGTGTTAAGGACTTGATTAGATGCAATAGTTCCTTTCAGTACTTACGTTTTTTTATAGCAAATCTCATATCAGTTGTTGCCTTCATCGATACTTCAGAATCAGTAACATTTGTATCATGTGTCGTGAACACATCTGAAAACATAAAATCAAAAGTTTTCAGCAACTAGCTAAGTTACTTTTTGTTTCTTTACATTTTTCCTCGTTTGATTTTTTTTTAAACATATGCATTAATTCCAAAAAGAAAAGGAATAAAAAGTGTTTGAGTCATTTTGCATCTACAAAATAAGAAAGTAGGGTAAGGGATATATCTAAAATTCATGAGGGAAAAAGCCAAACTTGTGCTTAATGACTTTTTCTGAGAAGTGATTGTTGAGGAAATTCGTGGAAAATAGGTAAGGGCATAACAGGTGCTGAAGTTTGTAGATGTACAATGTTATCACTGTTTGTATTGACTTCAAAAACTTAAGGAGGATTGATCCTTGATCTTTCTGTTAATCTATGGAAAAATTCAGCTACAAAAGCATATATGGGTTCAATAACAATCAAGTTCTCCCATATATATTCACAAGGTCCCCATGTATACATGTAAAGAATCCTACCCTTAAGAGTCATCAATGGGGTTGGTTGTAATTCAGAGATAGTGTACATGTTCACCCAAGCAATGGGTCAAAGTAAATTGGATCAAGATTGTAGACTTAACACACACACACCTCCTCTCTCCAAAATCTCAATGACAGAAAATGTTATACACATATGAATGCATGTGTGTATTTAACATACACCTATGCATTCATTTCTTAGTGAAATAACAAAGAGAGGCACCTAAGTATGTTTATGAGAAGAATGTGCAAGGGGAAAACTATATGTACCCTAAATTCTCTAACAAGATAGATAAATTGTGGAATATTGCTTAATGGAATACTATGTACCCACTAAAAATAATGAGGCACAAGTGCCAGAGTTCCAGAGTTATTAAATGAGAAAAAAAAAAGTCGTAGAATAATTTTTAGTAAGATCCCATTTATGTTATGAATGTGCATGGGGGGAGTATGTATTAAATGTAACAGGTCTTTTTTGGTGTTGTTTAAGTAATTATCAGGCACTTGACTTTTTGATGCTCTGTTTAATTCAAAGTAGAGGTACATCCTAAAAAGGGCATGATTTGTGTTGCACTATTTTGTGCACAGTATAGGCAGCTGGTGGTAGATTAGACACAATTCCTGCTTCTGCTTCCTGGCAACTATGAAATCTTTTAATTTTAATGGACCTTCCAAACATCTAGAAGTTGCTTTTGTATAGGTTGAATTGTGTCCACCCCAAAAGGACATGTTGAAGTCCTAACTCCCAGTACCTCAGAATGTGACCTTATTTGGAATGAGGGTCATTGCAGATGTAATTAAAATGAAGTCAGGGTGTGGTCCTAATCCTATATGACTGGTGACAGGGAAATTTGACACAGAGATACAGGGAGAATGTCATGTAAAAAAGGAGGGAAAGACCAGAGTGATGCTGTCACAAGCCAACGAGCTGATGGGGCTACCAGGAGCTGGAAGAAGCAAAGATAGATTCTCACCAAGCAGTTTTGGTGAGAGCCTTTATACATTGGCCAAAACTTTAATTTGGGCCCTCTAGAACTGTTAGAGAATAAATATCTATTGCTTTGATTCACTTAATTGGTCCTAGCATGATGCCATGATGAACCAGGCTTTGGTTACAAGTAATTACCAATCGAAACTTGTTAAACTTTCTAACTTCTCATAGTGTTGAAGGAAATAAGGACTTCACTTTATACACTGAAAATTCTATATGGTAAGTTAAAATTCAAAAAGTAGAAAATAGAATGATTATGGGAGTTTGAAAAGGATAGCTAAGATAAATTAAGCTAGTATAATTAGCTTTTGTACATGTATTGCTATTAACTTTAAACACTTACATTGTTTTATATCTTTGTAATGGTCACCGGTTTTCTCATTAGCAGGAATACCAGTGTGAGCTTCTCCCTTATACTTGTCTTCTTCCACTCTAAATTCATCTTCATTTGACGTCAAACTAGGTAATGCTAACAAAAAAAATATGACGCACCATGGATCAGAAATATATGGGTTTCTTTCACTACTTCCCACCCTACCTTTTTCTCATAAAAGATTTAAGGCAAATATTTAGAGTCTAAATGACAGCATACCTCCAACAAATAAACTTCATACCATCTTGTAAAAAATTGCCACATACCAGCTTTATATGATGATGGGTCATCCTTCTTCCTTACTACTTCTATGAAAGTTTTAAATGCTTACTCACCTGACATAGTGGGCCTCAAAGTACTACTCTCTGAGGAAAAAATCCCAGATAACAAAATAAACAATATAAAACTCATTGGGAAATTGATGTAATTTATCCAGTAATCAATCTGGTGTGTCTACTTGGAGCTTCCTTTCTGTGGCCCAAAAGTCCTAGGACTGAGTAGACATTATGACATCACTGCCAAATGGGAGTCAGAATGCTGGGGAGGAAATCCCAAGAGCTTTGTGACTCTGCTGAAGACTATTTTATATTTAGTACTATGATGGTTTTTAGTTTTTTTTTTAAATAAACCATCGCAGGATTTGTTTTGAAAGTTAAGACACAAGTTTTCATGGAAGGATGTTAATTGTTGGTTTCTGGATTTTAAAGAACTAGTATTGTTGATAGTAAACAGATCTTCTGGTTTTCAAAGCATTGCAATGTTATATATTCTTTTTGATAAATTCAATCAAAGTATCTGTTAAAAAACTAATCAGAGAAACCAAGGTCCAATCCAAATGTCCTGTAAATTTTGGTTCACGGACTACCTTAACTACAATTCTTCAGGAAAAGTTTTGTGAAATGCATCTTTTTGGATTTTCAAGACCCATAATCTCTCAGCTGACTCTTCCTATATTCCTAGGGTAGTTATTTTTCTTTTCTTTTTTCAATTGGCTTTATTTATGTTTTGTTATATTTATTTTCTCAAACCAAGGTTGTTTAAAAATTGATCCTAATATTCCTTTGTCCTATGACTAGTATCCCTTTCAGAACATATCACTAGATGTGGTTGGATCATGTCCTCCCAAAATTCATATGTTGAAGTCCTCACCCCCAGCACCTCAAAATGTGGCTGTGTTTGGAGATTGGGTTGTTGCAGATGTAATTAGTTAATATGAGGTCATACCGGGGGGTCATATTGTAGTAGGATGGGTCCTTGATACAATGTGACTTTTTTTAATAAAAAGGGAGAGAGTTGGGCACAGAGACACACAGAAAGAATGTTGTGTATGAAGGTGAAGGCAGAGATCAGGGTGAAACAGCAGCCAAGGTACTCCCAAGATTGCCAGCAACCACTAGATGGAGGACAGAGGGAGCAGATTCTCCCCCACCCCCCTCAGCAGAATCAGTCCCGATGATCTAGACCAGGCGTCCTAAAACTTTAAACAGGGGGCCAATTCACTGTCCCTCAGATTGTTGGAGGGCCGGACTATAGTTAAAAAAAAAAAACAACTATGAACAAATTCCTATGCACACTGCACATATCTTATTTTGAAGTAAAAAAACAAAACATGAACAAATACAATTACACTGCCTCATGTGGCCCACAGGCCGCAGTTTGAGGACCCCTGATCTAGGGACTTCTAATCCCCAGAACTGTGAGACAATAAATCTCAGTTGTTTATGCTACTCTGTGAGTTTCAGCAGCCCTAGCAAATTTATATGACAGATAAACCCTTTAGGATGTTGGGAAGAATTTATGGAAGACTACAATTGAATGTGTTCTCTCTGGAAGTCATCATTTTGGGCTGTAATTAGGCCTTCTAAAAGTGTAGGTATTCTATTAACATATTAATATAGTGAGATCTTTTCTTTAAAACAAAAAACAAGTGTATATTTATTTTCTGTATATTAACTAATATTTTATGTCATGTCTTATATCCTAAGAAGACTCCATTGCTAATACCACCAAGAATGTCATTATATCTATTTTATAATCTATGACATTATCTGCTGCACAATTTCATGTTTCTTGATGACATCTTGATTACAAATCCCTCTCTCATTCCTATGTCTTTTCCCATAAGACCACTAGGCCAGGAGTAGGAGGATTTGTATTTGGGTCTTAGCTCCATCCCTACCTGTCTGTGTGATGCTGGGAAAGTAATCTCTTGATGAATGTATTCATCTGGAAAATGGGAGAATTAAATTTCACAGCATGAAGATACTTAAGAGTCAATTGAGGGGGTTGAGTTTATTTTCTTCATATATGTGTATGAAGAAACATACACATATGTATATGTATGTGTGTGTATATACACACACACATACATATATATATATATATATATATATATATATATAATTTTTCTTCATGCCTAAAAGAATTAGAAGTAGTGAGATTTTCATATATCTAAGATAGATAAACACACCAGTACCCTTTTGTGTAGGTCAGTACAAGTAGAAGAGGTAATAAAGTTAAAAACACAAATATTCAGAAATAAGCCAACATTATAAAATGGCCCCAAACTTATTTACAAAGAATGTTGAGTCATTCTAATCTTTGAAAGAATTCCTTCAATGCAGATAAATTCTACAAGATATAAATTAGTTGTCACAAGACATGACCATAAGCCCCCAAACCTTGCTTATAATATTAATTTGAACATTATTCTCCTTGAATCTTAATAATAAGTTCACATGCTACATCAAAGAAAATAAAATAGAATACAATAAGATAAAATAAATGATTAGTAACACCACTGTAATTTGGTAAAAGCAAGAACAATGAACTCTGATTCATCAGAATGGTCAGGGACTTAAGGTTCTCTTTAACTGAATATCTCAGCTGATTGAAAGTTACTATATCATACAATTAATTATTAATTAATCATATTAATCATATTATTAATTTTCAAAGAAAAAGAATCTTTCAGTAAAATACAAGGAAGTTCTTTGGAACATAATGTAATCTCTTTTCTCTGTGGGACTGTCAAGCATTCACAGTGCCATTTGGACTAAGTGGTAAGCCTTGATTATTAATGTGTACTTTGGGGCATCATTTTGGATGCTTGAGGTTTTTATTTGTTTAAATTCTTTTGAATCATTGAAATAAGGGCATTTTTCTAACATAGTGACTTGTACAGTAAAGGAAAAATACTTGTTGATATTAAACCCTTAGGTTTAAAATCAAGACTTTTATTTACAACTTAATAGATGAGGCAAGGAGAGGCTGAAAGGGAAGGTTCTACATAATCTGAACATGCATAGATCATTTAATTAGGTGCTATTTTAAAACTTCCATGAAACCTAAGTTGTAAGGAGGTTGCAAATTAATGATTATCCAAAGATTCAGGATAACAGGGTGGATACATTTGGATAGAAGAACCAGAAGTTTGAGTTTGCTATGGAAAGAGTAGGACCGAACAATGAGGTCTGGGAGTTTAAAATTTCAAACCTGAAACAGCGTGACAATGAGGTCCAGGGGGACGGCTTCGGATTGCTGAGTTGTATGACAAGGAAGAGCATTGACACTGGTGATGTCAAGAGAACAGAGAGACCACGCTGTTGGATGCATGTCTCTGTGGACAGTGAAGTTCCTTCCCTAGGAGGTGTTAAGACTTGGAAAGAAGAGGGTTAGAGAGAAACAGGTGCAAAGGCCAACATAAATTAGGATAGGGTTAGAGAATGACAAAAAGTGACAGTAGGAGGAGTGGTAGAGAGCAATATGACTAGATGACATAAACTTTGAAGGGCAGATGGTATTTGGGAGCAGAAAGTCAGTATCTTGAAGCAGCTACTTTATAACTGTAATTTTGCTACTGTTATGAATCATAATGTAAATATCTGATATGCAGGATGTATTTTCATTATTACAAAGGGGTTGTGACCCACAGGTTGAGAACTGCTGCTCTAGATGCATTTAGATAGAAACACAGATGTGGCTAGAACACACTCTGTTGCTATCTGGCCTCCTTCAGAGACCACCCACTGGGGGAGAAAAGAGAAAAATCCTCAGCTAAAGAGGGGAAGGTCATGGTTCCAGTTTCTCTGTATTATTGAGCAGAGAAGGGAAAGTGGGAAAGTCTCAATAATCTTTAAGGCCTCAAGAAAAAGAAGTCATTTCTTGTCTCTCAGAAGGTGCGGTTGGGGAGGGGGCTGTTGGAGCAGGTCTGTCATCAAGTCTCCTGGGGGGCAGTGCTAGCAGCACAGACTGTGTGTCTTGTCCCCCTGGACTGTCTCCCTGTCCCCCTTAGGGGACCAATTGACTCATCCTGGGGGGCAGGGGGGCAGGCAAGCAGGACTGGAAGTCAGATCACATTGAGAAGCCAACCCAGGTATTTCAGGGTTGGCTTCAAGCACATCAAGTGCTTCCAAATGTTTAGGACTGTCCAGGGAGAAAACAGCAGCAAGAGCAAACAAAGGGCAGCACTTCCCAACTGAACAAGGACAGGAGTGCTTCAAACACCTGTGTTAGAACCAAGTTGCAGCAGCCAGTACTCTATCCAAGCCAAGGAAACATTAGAGAAATGTCTAATGTCTGTCTTTTATTCTAGTTGTACCTTTTCTGCTCTTTTGCTGTTGACATATCCTTTCTTCCGTGGAATAAGGGTGATGGTAGATGATCACATCCATAAATCTCTATTGTTTGAACTTTCAAGCCTACAAAATGTAAAATTTTGGGGTTCCATGAGGGAAAGTGCTATTGGCCACTCTTTATAACCTGTTAAAACCCTGACTTGGGTCTCTCTAGGGAGAAGAGTTAAGATTATTCAAGTGGGAATGGGCTGCCATCTAAGGATCCTGAAAAGTATGGAGAAGAGAAAAGTGACAACACCATGTCTGGGATTTAGAAAGAGCATTCTGGTTTGACTTTGTGAAAGTGTCAGGTGAGAGACAATCCCAAAGACAGGGGAGTCACTAGGTAGATTTGTGGAGTATTGAGCATGAGGTAAAGAACAGCTTGAATAAATGCAGAGGCCGTGAAAATGGAGAAGGGGAGCCTGTTTGACCATGAGGCTAATTTTCTAAGAGTAGTTTGGGCAAATCTATTCCCTAAATTGTGGGTGCTTATCAGCTATTTTGTCTTTCTATAATCTCATTAAAGGACAATCTTCTAAGAAAAGCAGAGAAGAAAAGGGTGCAATTTATTTTACAATTTTTTCTAGATAGAGTTTTTTTTTTCCTCCTTCTATTGGCCAGACTATTCTGTTTTGGCAAGCTTTCTATTGGTAATTGCTATTATCTGAATTGTGTATTCACTGATCAGCTGTATTTGAACCCTAGTAATTATCAGGTGTCTTCTTTGTGTCCATAGATCCCTGCATCTGGCCCTAATGGGAATCACATCTTAGTAATTACCAGACATGATTGGTGCAAGAATGGATGCTGGAGATTTGCACATAAATGGGTAAAATTATTCTTCTCTAAAGCTTCTAAGGGGAGGAGACAAGTAAAGACACAGTAAGCTTCTATTCCCCCTGGCCGCGTGCCGGCTCTCTTCCCTCATCTGCACACTCACCAGCTTCCACCCTCAGCTTTCCAGCCCCCCCAGGCTGGAAGATAAGGGTGGCACAGGTGATTTTTCTTGGTCCCTTGCTCCTTACTCCACACTTACTCAGATGCATTCCCTTCTTAGAGATATGTCTTATATCTTTCTTTTCATTATTTCTTCCCCCACTTTCTTTTCATTATTTCTTTCTTTCATTATTTCTTCCACCACTAAGAGTTAGGCCAATGTCTTCTCAGGATGTGAAGACTGTGTATCTTTCCTATTGCCCTCTCTACTGGTGAAGTTGAGAAGCATGTGGGCTTGACTACAAACACCGTTGCTTACTATTTGTATGTAAGCATACTTTAATAGCTTGAGCTCTCTGATCCTCAGTTTCCTCCTCTATAAAATAGGAAGTGATGATGACTAGCTCTTTAACATTTTGTTAAATGTCAGTTTGTCTCTATAAGAGCAATGATATCTTGAATGATGAAGCTTAATTTGAGGACAGCTTTATAGGGTTGGTCATTGAACTGATGTTATAAAGTGCGTGTTGGCAGGTGTTTTATATTGGATCTTTCAGAAGCTGATGGGATTTGTGTGCCAGCAATGTAAGATGTAAGTAAAGTGGGTGGGGGTAGCAAGACAGGGAGAGAGAGGACACTGAGGAGGGGTGTAGTCTCAGGTACAGTCCCAAGAAGTGGTGATTTAGTGTGATCCATCTTGGGAATTTTGGAGTGTAAACCACTCCTCACGGTTGCCCAAACCCAAAGTAAGGGAGCTGAGGCTTTCACGGCTTGCTGCTGTCAGACAGTGGTTAAAGGCCAGCTGAGCAGGGTTAAATTCCCAGGTTTCTCTGGCTCTTTCTGTAAGCCTTGGAAACTAAGTGTGGTTCTCTGAGAGTGATACTGTATATACTTGAGTATAAGCTGAGTTTTTTTCGGCACAAAATTTGTGCCGAGTTCGGGTTTTTCGGCCCAAATTTTGTGCCGAAAAAACTCGGCTTATACTTGAGTATATACGGTATGTGCTGGCTTTAGACGTGAAACACACTGATGCCAGGAGTACCTAAAAATTGTAGAAAACAGGTTTGGGGAGATAGGGGTAGACTCTGACATTCTCCACTGCAGCCTACCCCTTGTATTGCTGATATTCATCAGGTGCTCTTGTATCTTCAAGATAATTGGTTATTGGTTATAACTTCTGGGGGAAAACTCATGTGAGGAAGGTTATGAGAAAACTGCAATTCTTATTTCTGTAGCATTCCTGGGGCTAAACTGGATATTGACCTCCTCTACAATTAGGTATAGAATTCCTTCAGTCCCAGGTAATTTCTGATGGTTTATACGCCCTAGCGAGGCTGCAGTTGTTGTAATTGCCCATTTAAAGTTAAGTTCTGAGCAGACTCTTCTTTGTCGCTTTTCTAGAAGAAAATGTAGGAAAATCTCTTTTAGACATCAGTCTGGGCAAGTAATTTATGACTAAGAGCCCAAAGGCAAATATAGCAACAACAAAATAAATGGGACTTAATTAAATTAGAATATTCAACACCAGCTTGCAACTAGAACAACGGAAAAGCATGCAATTATTTCTCAACCTATCCTAGGACCCACTGTCATGCTAGATCGATAGCAGTTGATGCTTTTTAATAGCTTAAATATTCATGCCTTTGGGTAATGCACTCCTTTTAAGGGTGTATGGGCCTATGTCTTGCTTCTAACAAACAGAACATAGCAAAAAGGTGATGGGATGTTTACATGAGATTATAAATTCCATCTTACTAGACTCTTTTTCTGGCTTTCATAAAGCAAGTTGCCATTTGAAGAGATTTATGTGGCAAGACACCCAGCAGCCTCCAGCTGATGAGGAACTGAAGCCCTCAGTCCAATAGGACAAGGAACTGAATCCTGCCCGCAACCTCAGAAGCTTACAATAGAATCATTCTCCAGTCAAGTCATCAGATGAGACAGAGGATTCTTTGCTTGTAACTTTGTGGGAGATCCTGAAACACAGGACACATCTAAGGCATGACCAGATTCCTAACCCACAGAAATGCTCAGATAATAAATCTATATTGTTTTAAGCCACTCAATTTGTTGTAGTTTGTTATGCAGCAATACAAAACCAATATAGAAGGCAGGGTGTGTGGGGCAGGCATGCGCAGGTGCCTTGTGGAGGGACAAGGCAGGGACACAGAACTCTGTTAGGTCTCTTTGGTCCACAATGACCATTGCAGCCTCCCCCGCAGCACCTGCTGCTACTGTGGGAGTGCAGGTGGGGACCGTCTCCCCAGAAGATGGGTGGACCTTGCTGAAGTGTGACCAAACCTGTGTGGTCACTACATCGGGATGCTTGAAGATGGACAGAGATTTGATTCCTCCCAGGACAGAAACAAGCCCTTGAAGTCCATGCTAGTCAAGCAGGAGGCGATCCAAGGCTAGAAAGTAGTGGGGGGTTGCCCAGACGAGTGTGGGTCAGAAAGCCAAACCGACTGTACCTCCAGACTCTGCATACGGGGCCACTGGGCACCCAGGCGTCATCTCACCACATACCACTCCTGTCTTCTATGTGGAGCTTCTGAAACTGGCACGGCAGAAATGGCCTCCTCCCTTAGCTCCCATTCTTGGATCTGCCACGGAGGGGTCTGGTGCCTCCAAACGTGGAGCTTTCCCTGCTGCCCACTACACTCTGTATAAACATCCAGCCTGACTGACTGTGTTCTGTCTCTGAGCTCGGCTTCCTCCAGTTCCCTTGTATTTGTGTTTATCTAAACTACATCTAGTTTGGCAGAAACCTCAAGTTACTCATTTTATTTCATTTTCATGGGGAGGGGGGGTGTGAAGATTCAGTTTCAGTCTTTTGGACCTAGGTTTCCAATTAAATATATGGTCAAATATGAACTGCACAAATTAGGGGTTAATATGTGAATAGGATTTCATGTCTGGGTGGAGGGGAGGTGGTAAAAATCTTTATTTTTGGATAATTTTTTTATCCATTATACATGAAATATTCTTGCTGCTGCACTGTAAAGCTATAGTAGATTTGAGGTATGGTTGAGGACCAAATTATTCTCCAAGTTGAGAGATGTCCTTGGGTTAAATTAGAAGCCCCACCCAAAATTGAAGGGAGGAGGGGAAAAGCCTTTGCCTCCCACAGCCCCACCTCACCCTCCCCTTACAGCGTCTGCCTTTGAAAGCAGAACATTTTCTCTGTGATGCTGAGCCAGCAGAGCCCTCTGAAGACTTCTCTGTGGCCTGGCTTGTTCTCATTCTGTTCCATCCCGTTGCTTTTTTAATGGACTTTCAGGAATTTCATAATCTCCTAACTCTCCAAGCTTCACCACTTCACCAAGCTGTCAAAGACTAAATTTGAAGAACTTTAAGTGAAAGTTTAAACTAAGGTGGTATGTGTAGACTTAAGCCCAGCCATCATGACAAATCCTGGAATGTTCTCTGAAGAAGATGACGCTGGTCATTGCAGCGTCAGCATCTCCTGTTTTCTGAGGCTTGGCTCTCTCTGCTCATCTCAAAGTTTCCTGACTTTTCCTCCAGCAGCTCATTCTCACCCCTTTGCTGTTCTGTGTACAGAAGTTTCAAGCTTTATTATTGCAATAAGAGTGGTTTTGCTGGTTTTTCTCAAAAAAAAGAAAGAAAGAAAGAAAAGAAAGAAAAAAAAAAAAAAGAAAATCAATACAGTGGCACTCAGAGTTGGGTATAGAGAGGGCCTAGAGTGGTAGTTTTCAACACTAAAAGTACATAAGAATCATTCTAGGTGTTGTATTAAATGCAAATTTCTGGGCCCCACTCCAGTGATTCTGATTTAGTAGTTGTAGTTCATATGTGAAACCCCATAACCTTCCTCTTTAACCAGCACCTCTGTTAATATGAGACAGGTATCCAGCCCTCTTACTACATCTTAAGAAAAACTCATGTTATTAAAAATGGTTTTTGGAATTGGACAGTTTGTAAGCAGAGATTCCTAAAAGTCAAGAATTACTTTTGAGGCCTTTCTATGCCAGGGGGTAACATTCACTATTCTTGATTTTAGCAAGACCTATTGAAGAGTCTATGCCTAAAGTATGTTCCATCAAACTACAGTGGCACAAAATCATCTACCAAAAAAATCTTCCATAGTCAACTTCCTCTGGCAAACATTTCACCTTATAGTCCTCTTTTAGATAGTCATGGCGCATGCTAGTCTAAAGTCTCCAGAGTGCTGTAGCAAGAAACCTCTTTTTAATGTTTTTATCCAATATTTTCTAAACTTATTTGAAAAGTTCACAACTATGTTGTGAAATCTATGCAATGATAGCATTTGCAGGTAGATTAGTATGTTGACCAAGAGCTTTTTACAAGTGCTCAGCCATCATAAGAAAGCAAACGCTTACTGAATCAGAATGAAATTCCCGACATTTTTCCAATCTTGCATATTTCCAGTGCCACATTTAAGGAGACAATACAAGCAGTCCCTGGGTTATGAACAAGATAGGTTCCATAGGTTTGTTCTTATGTTGAATTTGTATGTAAGTTATAACAGGTACATTTACCTATTACCTGTAAAAGCTTCTGTTCATAATGCACGTTGTATGTAAGTCAGTTGTTTGTAACTTGGGGACTGCCCATATTTACTTCCTCTCCTTGGTATACACTAGTCTTCCTTGGAAGATAACGATCTGGTCTAGAATGAGACTGTTTTATGGGATGGTTGGGTGATGTGAACCCCTCTGATTGGAGTCACAGGGGCAAGAGCTGCCCGGATTCCTGGCTGCTGCAAACGGAGGCTCAGCTGCCCTCCAAAGCCTCCTTCCTTTCTCTTCTGCAGGGGCAATGAGCCTTACTCATTCCTCTCCCTTGACAATCTTAACCATCAGTGACATTTTTCATCAAATCTTCCTTTTCTCTCCTGTGCAGAAGGTTTTCATTCCCCCTGATATAACTTCTTCATCATTGCTCTCTAAGACTCTCAGGGCTTTTCTTTGTGGGGATGAGGTAAACTAATTTCCTGATTGCCTCCATGAAAGAAGCTTTGCTACCAGGTTAATATGTGAACAATCTAAAAGGAGGAAAAATTTAAATAAATGATGGGTGGGTGGGGGGGTGTGATATCAGTGATTAAGAGCAGGGGCTGTGGAGATAGACTACCTAGGTTCAAATCCTAGCTCTGTCTTCTAACCAGCTTTGTGACCTCAGTGGGAATGACAACAACAGTACCTGTCCCACAGGGTTGGGGTGAGGATTAACTCAGGTAATCCAAGTAGAGTGCTTGCCACAACGCCTCGCTGTAGGTGAGAGCGAGGATTGTCCCTGGACAAGATGCTCCCAGCATGCAGTCAGCACTCAGTCCCAACTCATGCATGGAGCACAGAATGTCAGGTCACGGCTGCTTCCTTCGTGGATGGTTGTGACAATGATCTGAGAGACTACACATCAAGTACCAAACACAGTGCTTGGCACACAGTAGACCCCTAGTAAATAAACCTGAGGCCTCTATTTCCCCCCAAATACCTTCCTAATTCCCTGTAAAGCAACCAGCACACCCACTTGCTCCGCTCCTGGTCCTTTTTAACAGGATAGTATCAGGAATCCAGCAGTAAAAAAATCACTTATTGTCCCTTCTTTTTTGCAGTGAGGGAGGAGGTTAAGTACCTTCCTGTTGCATTTCTTTTTTCTTTTTTTTTTTATTATTATTTTTTCATTATTATTTTTTTATTAAATCATAGCTGTGTACATTGATATGATCATGGGGGATCATATACTAGGTTCATAAACCATTTGACACATTTCATCACACTGGTTGACATAGCCTTCCTGGCGTTTTTTTTAGTTATTGTGCTAAGACATTTACATTCTACATTTACTACATTTCACATATACCCTTGTAAGATGCACTGCAGGTGTGATCCCACCAGTCCCCCTCCCTCTGCCCATATGAATATGTATTGTAATATATATATATATGTATCCTATTTTTATAATCTGGGTACAATATATGAATAAACAAATAACATTTATTGATAGAGCCTTTCTGGTATCTGATGCTTTCATAAATGTTAGAGCTAGGAAGTCCTTAGAGATCATCTTTCCT
>CAUYPK010025301.1:0-29394 GCA_963574355.1 Loris lydekkerianus
CCGCACACTACACAGCCAGGGCCAGTGGTGCCCGACACGCCGCTCCTGCGGAGTTGGAGGGAGGAGGAGGATTTAGGGGGACAATTCACAGCCAGGTGGATGGCAGGGACACTCACCAAGACTGAGGAGATGGAGGGAGGAGCAGGAATTAGGGGGACACTTCACAGCCAGGTGGATGGCAGGGACACTCACCAAGACTGAGGAGATGGAGGGAGGAGCAGGATTTAGGGGGACAATTCACAGCCAGGTGGATGGCAGGGACACTCACCAAGACTGAGGAGATGGAGGGAGGAGGAGGATTTAGGGGTACAATTCACAGCCAGGTGGATGGCAGGGACACTCACCAAGACTGAGGAGATGGAGGGAGGAGGAGGATTTAGGGGGACAATTCACAGCCAGGTGGATGGCAGGGACACTCACCAAGACTGAGGAGATGGAGGGAGGAGGAGGAATTAGGGGGACACTTCACAGCAGGTGGATGGCAGGGCCACTCATCAAGACTGAGGGGACGGAGGGAGGAGGAGGACTTAGGGGGAAAGGGGTGGGGCATTGCCCTCAGGGAAGAAGCCAGGGAGTGGGCTAGCGGTTGTTGCACTCAAGGGTCTGGAGCTCAAGGTCCCTGAGAAACAGTTGGCTATCACCACCAGGTGAATGGTGTTTACAGACATTGGGAGACTAGAAAACAGAGCCCAGCTCTTGCTGTTCAGGCAAAGGAAAAGCCAACAAAAGAAACCCCAGAAGTAGCATCTCTGCGAGGCAGAAGAAGAGCAAGAGATGGAAGATAAGACAGAGCATTTCAAGGAGGGAGTGGATGCTCCTAGGGCAGAGATCATGTAGGGCTGCTGTGTTTTGCAGGATGGAGGTCATCACGACATTATGAAAAGCAGTTTCAAGGGTCAGTGAGGGAGGAAGTCTGGATAAGGGTGGAGAGGAAAGGAAGGAATAGGAGGGAGTGGAGTAAGGATTTACAGACAACTTCAGAGGCATTCACCTTGATCATCCGTTTCGTCCTCATAATCAAGTCCATGTCACAACTGAAAGGTGACTTGCCTACGTCTTATGCAAGGTGACAGAGCCAGGACTAGAACCTCCAGGGAGATTCCAGAGCTCGCACTCTTAAACACTAACGTAGAACTTTAAGAGGAAGAACGCGATGGGAGAGAGGGTTTGTTGTAAACCATGCCCATGGTGGTCAAGCTAAACTACCCCGAGTGTGTGTCATGCCTCTGTAGAAACTAGTCCAAATTATTGACAAGAGTTGGCCGAATGGCCACCTGCAGCCTCGACTCACTTCCATTCCACAGTCAGAGTTATAAATCAAAATGAAAAGGTTCTTAGAAGACTCAATACTGTCAAAATGTCAGGACTTCCCAACAGGCTCAAAGCAATTCCAGCCAAAATCCTAGTGAGTTACTTTAAGGATACTGACAAATTGATCCTGAAGTTTCAATGGAAAGACAAAAGACCCGGAATGGCCAACATGACACTAAAGGAGAAGAACAAAGTTGGAAGAATAACATAAAGTAACTTCAAGACTTACTACAAAGCTACAGTTTGCAAGACTGTGTGGTGTTACAAAAGAACAGACTAATACCAGAGCACTGCACCAGCAAAGAGGGTCCAGATAGAGACCCACGTCAACACCGAGCACTGCACCAGCAAAGAGGGCCCAGATAGAGACCCACATCAACATGGAGCACTGCACCTGCAAAGAGAGCCCAGATAGAGACCCACATCAACAAGGAGCACTGCACCTGCAAAGAGAGCCCAGATAGAGACCCACATCACTGCACCAGCAAAGACAGCCCAGATAGAGACTCACATCAGTGCACCTGCAAAGAGAGCCCAGATAGAGACCCACATCAACATAATCATTGATCTCTGACAAAGCAGCAAAATCAATACAACGTAGCAAAGATGCTCTTTCCTTGGTGAGGAACAACTGAACATCCATGTGCAAAAAAAATTAGTAAATGACCTTATACGTTTCACAAAAGTTAACTCAAAATGGATCACAGGCTTAAATGTAAAATGCAAAACTACAAAACTCCTAGAAAATAACAGAGGAGAAAACCTAGATGACCTCCAGTTTGGTGGTGACTTTTTAGATAAAACGCCAAAGGCACAATCTTTGAAAGAAAGAACTGATAAGCCAGACTTCATTGAAATTAAAGATTTCTGCTCTGTAAAAGACGCTGTAAAGGATACAGAAAGACAAGCCACTGACTAGGAGAAAATAGTTGCAAAAGACTTACCTGAGAAAGGATTGTTACCCAAAACATACAGAGAATTCTTAAAAGTCAACCGTATGGAAAACAACCCAATCAAAAGATGGGACAGAAACCTTAGGGCACACCTCATAACACGTAAAAAAGACACCCCACATCATGTATCACCAGGGAAAGGCAAATTACAGCTCTGAGAAACCTACCACAGCCCAAACACAACACACTGATACCACCAAGTGCTGGAGGGGTGTGAACCTGAGCCTCTCATTCTGGGAAAGCAAATGATGTAACCACCCAGGAGGGCAGCTCCGGGTCTTCCAAAGCTAAGCATACTCTTGCCAGACAATCTAGAAACCATGCTCCTTGGCATTTACCCCAAGGAGTCGAAAATGGCATAAAGATATTCATAGGAAATTTATTCATAATTGCTGAAACTTGAAAGCAAGTAAGAAGCTACCAGCAGGTGGGGGAATAAAGTGTAGTACATCAGATGATGGAGTATTACTCAGATCTAAAGAAAAATGGGCCGTCAAGCCACGAAGACCCGGAGGAACCTTGAATGCATATTACAACACGGAAGAAGCCAGTAAGAAAGACCACACGGGGACACCAACTATACGGAATTCTGGAAAGGGGAAAATTATGGAGACAGAATGAAGACCGTGGTTGACCAAGGTGAGGGGAGCAGGAGGACGAACAGGCAAAGCACGCAGTGTTCTGTACACGTCATCATCACTGCTGGGAAGGAACTCTAATGCCAGCCATGGACGGTGGTGACGGTGTCCCTCTCTGGTGGGGGAGGCTGGTAATGAGGACTGTGCAGGTGCGAGGCCGGGGAGTATGAGAAATGTTTGTTCCTTCTGCTCAATTCTGTTGTGAACTTAAACCTGGCTTAAAAAATAAAGTCTAAAAAAATAAAGACTATTAAAACAATAAAAAGGTTCATGAACATCTGTGATCTGTAGGCATTGTCATGGAAACAATGAGGCTGAGCTTAGCAGCCTGAAAGGCAGACAGCTGTGAACTGAAACCGCCGGGTTCACCTGCTTCTGAAATCTTTTCAGTGGTTATTCATGGAGTCTGAGCAAGGCACTCAGCGCTGACCGGTTAACTGGGAATATGAACCACATACACAGGAAACGAGAGTAGGTCCAACCCTTACTCCCTTTAAAACTGTGCTAGTTGGGGGTGGCACCTGTGGCTGAAAGGAATAGGGCGCTGACCTCATATAGTAGAGGAGAAGGGTTCAAACCCAGCCCCAGGCAAAAATTGCAAAAACCAAACAAACAAAAAAACAAACTCTGCTAGTTGGAATCTACAGCACGTTTTCCCATAGAAATGAAGTAAGAGCTTTGCGATCCTGCCCTTAACACTCTCTGGGAGAACACACTCCCTGTGGGAACTTGAGCAGAGAGGTATTCCTTCCGTACCTAGAATGAAAACTCCATGAAAACTGCAGCTTTAGGCTTCAGTGCCCAGCACAGTGATTCGGTTTATGATACAATTAATAAGATGAACCATCAGTTTGCAGACTGCTAAGAAAAATGGCCCACCAAGTCCACCGTGACACAATGCTTCCCTGTCACTTCCACTTAGAGTTACTGAAAAGCTTTTAGATAATTAGATTGATCATGCATCAATCATGTGCCCACACAAAAAAGGAAATAAATTGGTAAGATATTCCTAACACACCCTCACATGCCCAGTGTGACCCTTCTGAATCACTTTGACTCTGCTCTGATGCCCGATTTTCCCACCATGAACTCCACTGCTGCCCCAGGAACATCTGTCTCGCTGTCCCACGTGCAGTGTGCCAGTTTTGAGGCTGGCATTCTTGCCCAGCATTACAACAAAAGCCTTTCTAGCTAACCAAGACTCTTTGGTGACTTAAAGTGCCACATAGAATAGCACTTGTCTAGGTCTATCAACAGAATTACAGGTGAGTCACTACCCTCTCCCGTGAGTTTAGTCTTTACTGATCAGATACACAATCTGCGAAAGGCATCAGGAACCTGTATAGTAGAAGAGTTGTTACTAAGTGGGTTAGGTGGGCCTCTGGGACATTTTTTTCCCAGACAATTGAGTCACTTCTTGTTCAGGTTGCTTGAAATCCGTGGGGATGCACACACAGACACACACAGGTGCGCAGATGTACAATAACATCTTTGGGGACGAATTCCTTCTTAGGGATTGTTTTGCAGTTTAAGATTAAAGTATGGCTGTAATTTTCAGTCACCAGCAATTGTGCAAAGTATCCCAGAATAGCTGCTTCTCACAGCCTCAGCTCATGACCTTGATCTTTTTAGCATCTTCAACATTCCAGAAAAATTGTAGAGCCATTAAAAACATTTGAGTTTTTAATCAGCATTTCTGACCTGTCTACACTCACGTACTTTTCAGTTAAGTCAAAAATCACTAGAAAATAACTAGCTGTAGTTCAAAGTCAGCAGGAGGTTTGAGAGATTGATGTTCTACACCTCTGAAACATTCCTGGGCAACTTCCTCACTAGATGCACCAGCCTCTTATTGCTTTGAAATTCCTTTCATCTCTTTGAGGGATCTTCCAATTACACGCTTTTAGCTGTGTAATTTGTCTTCTGGGAGGTGACATTTCAGCTTCTGTTTTAGGTCCCCCAAACCTCTTCGTTGTTACTTTGCCAGAATAGCAACTAAGGTCATTCTTTTAACAAAATTTGCTTTATGAATACCAAACTGACATCCTGTTGCTCTGCTTCTGTGACTTTCTATGTATACAAAGACCTTTTTAGGGTTATGATTTAATATTTTTGAAGACATTTTATGTGCAATTAAACTCAACACATGCATTACCAGCAATGTTCATAAACACATTTGCTACGTCCAGATTTGCACAAGCACAGGCAATGATAACACATCACGGCTGTCCAGTCACTGGTGACAAGATTCTATCAACATTAAGACATATCTTTATTCAGAGATATTAGAATGTAGGGAACAAATGTACATCTCAGAATCAATGGAACACGGTAAAACATAAATGAATATTTCATGTAAAATTTCCAAGGTTGGACACTGTAAGTTCCTCCCAGCCCCGAATGCACATGACACCCCGCCCCCCAATAGGAAAACATCTATCTCTCGCTTTTCACCTGGGTTGGCCCCGTGACTTGCTTTCACCAATACCACACAGCAGAAGTGAGGTTCTGAGACTTGAAGTGCAAGTCTTAAAAGGTCTTATAACTTCCACCTTTGCCCTCTTGGGAATCTGCTCACCAGCACCAAGAAGAGCAGCTCGGCTAAAGCCCAGACAAGCTGGCGAAGTGCTGAATGAGAAGAGGGTGGAGAGAGAGGAGCTCATCCAGCCCCCTCCCAGGCTCCTGAGCTCAGTGCCAGCCTGACGTGCCAGCGAGGTCACCGTGGACGGTCCAGCCACAGCCACAACCATGTTCCCAGTGACACGTAGCACCGACAATACCATGCAGGGCAGAAAAAAGCATGACCAGGCCCTGCCACCCTGCAGACTCGTCGTCAGATGAGGGGTGTGCACTAGTCACTAAGTGTACTAGTCACCCCCCCACTAGTCTGGGAGGTGTTCTACTCAGCTTCTATGGCAGAGGCCCCAGGGCAGGAACTCTTGTGGTATAGAATAAACAAGAAAAGGCAATGTACAGGGGTGACAGCAAAGGGCGACTTGGGGTATAGGTAGAGCGTGTGCAGTGACCACAATCTAGTGAGATGTTGGCACAAGAGGCTGTTCCTCTGAAGTGGGGCTATGTCAGAGAGCAGCCAGCTACCCTGAAAAGAAGGACCCGAGACTAACCCAGGAGAGGGCCAGCTTCTCAAACGAGCTGTGTTGGGCACTGAGACACTCAGATCTTCTGCTTCTTCACCCACGTGCATAACACAGGGCTGTACACAGCATGGGGTGGCCCACCACCTTGCCCGTTTCAGTTTTTTTTTTTTTTTTTTTGAGACAATCTCACTCTGTTCTTCAGGCTAGAGTATTGTGGCATCAGCCTAGTGCCCAGCAACCTCAAACTCCTGGGTTCAGGTGATCCTCCTGCCTCAGCTCCTGAGTAGCTACAGGCAGCCCCTGCCATGATACCCAGCTAATTTTATTTTTCTATTTGTAGTAGAGACGAGGTCTTGTTCTTGCTCTTTCTCAGGCTGGTCTCAAACTCCTGAGCTCAAGGGATCCTCCCACCTTGGCCTCCCAGAGTGCTGGGATAATAGGCGTTGAACTACCTCATCTGGCCATGTTTCAGTATTTTTAAAAGAGAGAGAGAGAAAGGAGGTGGGGAAAGAAAGAGGGAGAAGGCAGGTGGGGGAGGTAAGGGGGAGCAGGGAGGTGGGGGAGGTCCGTTTTGTTCTGTGTTACACCTGCACTCCATCTATTCAGCAGGTTAACCCCAGTGCAGTTCCCTTATGGGTCCTCCTTAACTTTAGCAGGGCTTAGCACTGGGCTTAGTATACAATAGGTGCTAAATATTTACTGAATATAGAAGAGAGGAAAAACCAAAATTCCAAGGGAGAGCTAAGGAGAAGTCCTCCTTGATGTGATTTTCCATGCAACTCAGCAGAGGTGGGGGTCCATTTTGAACAGATGACCTTGAATGGACAAGTCCAGCTAACATCTGCCCAGACTCAGAACTTCCTAAGTTGGAAGACCCAGGGCGCTGGGTAAAAGTTCTCAGCTACTCCTACTGAAAGTAGCAGCATCACCCAGGACTCAGAGGGGCAAGTCCTAGCACCCCGCAGGCCCACTCAGCAGATACTGGTGTAACAAGCTCTACAGGGACTTCTCCTACCTCTAAAGTCTGAGACCAGCAGGAGGGAACTTTTCTACCTCAGCTCCTTTGATAATTAATGCCCAACATTTCTGCGTTTCACAGACTAGCTCTTTTGGATGATGGGAAGTCCTGGCCTAATTATTGCAATGATTTTTGCTTCCAAGCATTATAAAAATTTGCCAGTGTTTTTTATACTCCCTCACTCTCCTCATTATAATAAAACAAAACCAAACCACAGCACTTCGCAATTCATACCACACACATTCACAACAGCCTTAGGCAGCAGTGTCTTTGTCACTGATTTAAATGTTATTTTTATAGAAGAACAGATAAATGAAAAGTCAAAATTTCTAGACACACAATTTAAGGATTTTGGTAGAAATCTGACATGGAGGCAGTCCTGGGAGCCTTGGATGGCGGTAACACAATGAAGGCATTGTGACCTATCAAGCAGGAGTCTCAGCCCTGGAGGGACCTTGCTGACGTTATTCCCCACACATGGGCACACCGGTTGACTCCCAACCCCGGTAACTGCACAGGTGTGGGCTCTACTGAAGGACATACCTCCGGATGGCCATCGACCTTTGTGACCTGGCTCAATAATTTCAGCTGAGTCCAGCAGATTCTCTCTTTCAAGAGTCTAAACCAAGAAACAGGTGGGATGTGCCAAGTAGCTGTGGGACCCACCAGACCAGCAGTGAGTTCTCAGAATTCTCACCCTGAGAAGCCAAGGATGATGGGCTTTGAACTTAAGGAACATGGGGAACAGTAGTTACAAAAAGTGGAGATAGCCCGTCTGTCACAAGTGGAGGACAGCGCAGGGACACAGAAAGAGACAGAGCCATCACCTGCAGGGACGGTGGAGACGGAAAGGGGCCCTCAGCCTACAGCAGCCAGGGCCCCTGCCGATGGCCGGGCTCAGCCCCGAGCTGCATTGCAGACCCCCTCGGTCCCCACCCGCTATTCCTCCTGAAGGAGCTGGCCACGGCATGCAGACAGGGGCGGTGAACACCTCGGCACTTCCTTGTCTACTGACGCTTACTGGATGCAAAAGGGTTTCCAAGGTTAATTAAATGAATTATTGTACATGTCTAAAATGGGGGTGAACTCTGTTTTCTCTCTTATGATCCATCTGCTTATCATGGCAATGTTTTCTAAGTTAATTAAGTCCAGAGCAGAAAGCCCTCCAAGCAGACACTTTTAATTAATTCTTAATTATGAATGCTCACATATGTCCTCCAAGTGGGTAAAAACGTACAGTGTGGGGAGGCAAAGAAAAACGGGCATAGAGGGCAAAACACACCATTCCTGTTTTTGATACTTTTTATGTTAAATTTACCAAATGTTATAAACAGCTTTAAACCTGCCTTCCTCTTGGGTGCTTTCCAAAACAGTGAGGACAGACTCGGTTCACAACACACTTCTTAGCGAATGTGCCCCTATTCCTTGTTTCGTGTTGCTAAGAGATTGTCTTTTTCAAGGCTCAAATACACAGATTTTTTCCAAATTTAGAAAACAGATGCACTTGCAAAACAGATTTAAAAAGGGAGACGTTTAGAGGTACAAATTTATTGGTAATTATCATCCCACATTTGTCCAAACAACTTCCTGAAATATTATGGAAAGCCTAGGTGACTCATGAAAACGTCAACATTTATCAGGTCCGCTTGTGTGGCAATCTGTGTTGTTGGTTTATACATGACGTCTGTGACAGTCCTCTGCTCCAGCGGTCCTCAACCTTCCTAGTGCCGCGACCCTTTCATACAGTTCCTCATGCTGTGGTGACCCCCAACCATAAAATTATTTTCGTTGCTACTTCATAACTTCAAAACTTCATAATTTTTTACTACTGTTATGAATCGTAATGTAAATATCTGACGTGCAGGATGTATTTTCATTGTTACAAAGGGGTCGCGACCCACAGGTTGAGAACCGCTGCTCTCCTCCTTCCCGAAGGGGAAACAGAGGAAACTCAACCTTCTTGGAAGACAAATGGCCTTCCATTGGGTAGACGATTCCGCTTCTAAAGGCTTTGAGTACATCATGACTTCTCATGAGTGGTCGGGGATATCAACCAGAATTAGGGATAAACTTTAACTAATCCAGGATCAGTATGTGGACCTGGGAAAGTGAGTACATACTCACCAGAACACATGTCCTAGTGGTGACACTAGTTCCTTAATTTAGAAATCAGAGTGTACAGCAGATCATGTTATAAACAGACAAATTCTAGGATAATGGTATTACCACAGACTATTTTTTCCCCTAACATTTCTAGGCCCACTCATTTATTTACAGTTTATTAACTACTTGACAGCTTAGGGGGAAGGAAGAAAAAGACAACAGGAGCCCTTGAGGACTGTCATCAAAAAACTTTAAGGCAAGTGAAATTAGAATGTAAATCAATGAGGAAATGGTTAAATTTGCAAAAAGTCAACTGACAAACCTCGGAGGCACACCCCTCCTTTTAGAAAGGGCAGATTTTGACATTTTAAAATATCTAAGTGCACAGACACTAAAGAACTTTTACTTGGCTCCCTAACTGACAGTGGTGAGCCACTGGGCCAGGCAGCTTTGCTGGGACCAACCAGCTGCCTTGACTCAAGCCTGCAAAGAACCACCATGGAGAAGATGGAGCTGGAATAGCCTCGGTGCTCACGGGGCTCACCTGTCAGCCCCACTCGTATATGGGCAAAGCATTACACCTGTCAGGCCTAAAAAGATCTGAGCTTGGGATGGACTGAACATTTGTGTTCACACCAAATTCATATACTGAAATCCTAACCCTCAGATGGCATCAGGTGGTGAGTGTGGTGCACCCGTGAGTGGGATTAGTGCCCTGGTAAAAGAGACTGGAAAGGGAGCTCCCTGACCCTCTTTCCACCACCTGAGAAGCCTGCAGTTTGCAGTCTGGGAGGGGGTGCTCACCAGACCTCCATCACGCTGGCACCCCAATCAGGGACAGCCAGACCCCAAGACCATGAGAAATGAGTTCCTTCCTCCTGTCTGTGAGCGCCCCGTCTAGGGCAATTTTTTCAGAAGCCAAATGGGCTTATACTAAGCTGTAGTCTCAGTTCTGCCACTTGGGCAACTCCTTTTATTTCTTTGTACACCTGTCTGCTCATCTGGATGAGAGAGGAAAGAAAGAGGAGCTGGGAAGGTGGGAGGAAGGGGGACACTGATGTCTTCCCTGCATCGCCTACGGGGCCAGCATTTTCCTGAAATCATCTACCTGATCCTCACGCCAGTTCCTGATTTTACAAAAAGGGAACCTAGGCCAAGATGGGAAACTGCTCCATGTCACGGAGAGGTAGCAGAGATTGGCAAGCCCTGGTTTCTCTGGCTTCAGAGCACGACGGCTCTGCTGCTGTACACACCTGTCCTGTCTCCACAGTCTGGACAAATGTGAGTGTCTGCACCCACGTGTTTCCATCTCCATATGCTGTGATGTCATTTCCGAGTCGCATCTCGGATCTCATCCTCCCCAGCAAACTCAGGCCTTTCCCATCACCACCACTAGTCACCAAACCCAGACAAGCCCTAGGAACATGGAGAAACGGGGGGCTACAGATGCCCATCTCCCACTTCTATTTCTGCATAATCTGATACATTTTCTCGCATCACGCAGTTTGCTCAGAGCAGAGATTTCAGCCCTGAGAGTTTGGTGCCTTCTAATCACAGCGGTGAGCACTTTATTGCACAACAAATATTAGTATTCACTAATAACATATGTCCCCAGTGGGCGCTAGCCAAATCTCCAACGCTGCTTTTTCAAAACCCTTAGGACGCCAGTTGCTTCAAATTTAAAATGAAGGAATGACAATTATCAGCCAAAAGATCCAATTAGTTCTCCTATTTCTATTTTTAATTTTCTCGAATTAGAGGAAAAGCTGGGATGTCATTAATAATGGAATTTGCTGTCTAGTTCCGTGAGAAGCTAGAAGACTTCCCAGAGGGAATCTGGAGCAAGGCAGAGAGGAAGCCGGCAGTTTTGCCTTCAGGCAACAGAGGCCTTTTGGGTAAGATGATGTTTTTGCGCTGACTGGGGCTGCCAGAAGTACTCACTCTAAAATCACATACATCTTTATAGAAGTTGCCTCTACAAAAGCACAGCCATGGTAACACACATACCCTTACAGTCCAGGCTACCAGGTTAAATTTCAAAAGCAGAACTATCCTCCCAGTTCTTAACATTCCTAACAAATTCCTACTATGCAGATTAATGCCTATTCAATTGCATTAAGGTGCCACAGTAGGAGGTCCCAGGGGCAGTTTGGGAGAAGCAGCTCCTGCTCCAGGCGTCCCCTGGCTCCTAAAAGCCATTTGCCTCTCATCTGCAGGAAGCCCCCGCAGAGAGCTCTTGGTTCCAAATTCAGACAAGGAAGGCAAGTTCCACGAGCTGCTAACTGACATAAGCTTCTAAGATTAGAACAAAACAGGGTAATAAGATAGAAGGCGCTGGGAAATAACCCAACTGTAACACGGTTTGCTTAAAGACTTCCTCTAAAACCAATTCGGAGGGATGACTGATTAATATATTAAATGTTTTTTGTTTTTTTTTTTAAATAAGCCTTTAAAAAAAATCTTAGAATTTTTGGAAACATTTACAAAGCAGAGGCACTCGAGCACTGTTTGTGACTAACCAACGCTAGGATGTTTCCCAGAAAGAAGCTCAACCCTGGGGCTCATTTTCTTTAGCATGGCTGACTGAGGATCAGGGCTCTCAGGGCACCCCCTCCCTGGCCACAGCCCAGAATCCTGACTCCTGTGATGGCCTCAGACAAGCCACTTAACCCCGAAGGGTCAGTTCTTCATGCTAACATGAAGTGCCCTCGATCAAGATAATATGCGTATGACCCTCACAGCAATGAGGCACGCAGTCTCACTAACTGGTTGAGGGTGTCACGACTGTAACAGCTCCAATACAGAATAATGGTGGAGACAGAGCCAGTGGGGCCTCCTGGACGTGGAGGACCCCTCATGACCTGCAGGCTTGACTCTGGCCATGTATCGGGGGGGAGGGGTCACCTTACAAAGGCAGCTGGTTCATGATGAGCATTATGATTGTGCCCTCCCCAAAAAACAACAATTTGGTTGCTACCTAAGTACCCCATAAAAAAGTGGCGGTCAAACTATTGAGTCTACTGGGATGAGTTCAGCCTACTTCATGGGGAGGCCACAGGGACAGGTCTGTCTAATGGTCTCTAAACTATAGCTAGAAATTTCAAATCATGATTTAGGCAGCAACCAAATTGCTGCTTTGGGGGGACACAATCCTCTTGCCCATCATGGACAACTCACTTTGTAAGATGACCCCGAGGCTTCTGCGTGCAGATATCCCCAGATTCCAAGTTCTTCCCCTTTAAAGTAGCTCGTGCAACTCATTTCTTCAGAGATGTTTCCATCCACATCAAGTCGGACAGCCTCTCTAACACTTTAAGACTAAGATAAAATAGCTGATGAAGGGGTGGAAATGTGTCAGTGGCAGAAACTCTAAAAGGAGAACGTGGGTCTTGGCTAAAGACAGCGCAACAGGAAGTCGGGCGCAGGCACCGTCCAGAAATACCCTGAAACGTTATTTTAAAACTTCCACATTGATGCAATCTCATCGTCCAAACTCTGGTGCTTTTGTGACATTTGAAGGAAGGGGCAGGAAAATAACAATGGTTAGTAAAATCAATTCTGGACAAGTAACAGCTCAGCCTGAGGAGCAGGGCTCCCTTAACCACTGAGCAAGCTGTCCATGGTTTCAGATCCCATCAGACTGAAAATGGCTGAGAAGACCCACCTACCTCCACTGGCCAAAAACATGAAACACTAATCATCCACTTAAGATTCGCAGACTTGGTAGGTGCCAAGTACTCAGTCTAGTCTAGGCTGTGTCTAGTTGTCAGTAGAGTGGGGGGCAGGGGACAGAGTCTTAAAGAATTGAACATTTTCAAAAATATCATTCAATACCTAGGTAGTACATGAACACTCAGTCAAAACAGATTTGTAGGAGGCCACAAGTTTCCATGAGAGAATTGGGAAATGCGAGGGCAACTTTAAAATTTGGAGCACTCTGACACGTTCATATCCAGCCTAATTATCGGGCAATGTTGTCTGGAAGGCTTTATTATATCTTCTGTGTCATCTGATAATAGTAAATTGCAGTAGTTGATAAAACCTCATGTCATAAAAACAACAGGGTAGAGAAACACAATACAAATTAGCACTGGCTAACACCATTCCTGTTTGTACCACCTCAGTGCAGTTCCGAGCACTCCTGGTGTTCCTGTGCAGAACTGAGATGCCACTGGAAAAGCCTTCAGACAAGCGACACTACTTTTGCATAAAGCAAAGAGATCTAGTCCACAGAGAGGCCCATCCATGCAGAGCCATGGGGTGGCTCCTCATAAATATTTCTCACAGGCGAACAACCTTAGTTTCCTTTAATGCTACACCTGCCTGCTTCATGGGCCCTGAGGAAGGGCGGAGGTCACCAGCAAACAGAACTGCATGCTTTGTCATGAGTTATGGACAAAATGTGTGCTGTCAGATGCCGAGCATGGGCGTAAAGACGGGAGGAGCCGCCTCTCTTGTAACGGAGGAAAGAAATGTCAAAGCCACAGAGGTTGGTGTGACCTGTGCAGGTGTCACCCAGGCCTGTCAGGGCAACTGCTGTCACAGTTAAGTCTATGAAGTCTTTTTCCTTACTAGTATATAAAATAGTATATCCAGAACCAATGATCTTTGTATATGAAATACTAATTTCTTGGGGGAAAAAAAGCAATGCAAACCTACAAACTTTAAAAGACACTTTTTCTGGTTGTGACCTACATGTAGCTCAGTGGTCACAGCGGCCTGTGCCCATCCAGCAGCCTACATGAACACTTGTAAGTGGCAGGGGCCAAGTGGGGACATCACAGCCAGTCTCCCTGGACTCAAATTTGGGCTTTACCACTGCCTAGGTGTAGACAGGTTATTTCTCTTTTCTGGGCTTCAGTGTCTTTATCTGTGCAACAGTGATAACAGTGCCCGTCTCATAGGGCTGGTACAGTAACTAAATGAGACAGCATTTGTAAGGAGCTTAGAGCTCCTCATATGTGAAGGTCTGACAGTAAGGTTAATGAACTCATCCTAGCAAAAATACTACAAACCTCATTGCCAAATATCATCATAGTCACCCTCAAAGTACTCTACTCGGGAAGCTATGCACTGATGCCAAAGCCTACTCTACCCTTCAAAGCAATTTTGGAACTCTTTTCCTGGAGTGGCCATCAAATGTGTCATCATACCAGGTCTGACAATTAAGTTCTCTAACTTTCCACCATGCACTGATGTTGGCAGCACTGTACAAACAACCCAGTAATGTTTTATAACCTTGATATATCAGTGTCTCACAGCTGTGTTCGTGTTGACACGTGGGGGTATCTTGTGGAGTGGCGTTCATTGTTGCTGTTGTGTGATTTGTGTCATATGACAACAGCTCTGGTGGTCATTCCAGAAAAAAGGTTCCAAAATACTTAGAAGGGTGGACTAGGCACTGGTACCTGGGCACAGCTTCCCCTGCGGAGTACCTCGAAGGTGACCATAGTGATATTCAGCAATGAGATGTGTAGCACTTTTTCTAGGATGCATTTGTGAACTTAATGGTCAGACCTTGCATAGTAAGCTAGCACCTAGATTTTGGTGCAAACTGTTCTCCAAAGAAAGTTCTAGGTCTAGCAGGGTGACAGTGCTGGAAATGCTCATGAAATTCCACCGACCAGCCTCCCCTCAAAGGGATTAAACTAGCGGTTCTCAACCTGTGAGTCGCAAGCCCTTTGGGGGTCTCCTGCATATCAGGTATTTATATTATGATTCATAACAGTAGCAAAATTACAGTTATGAAGTAGCAATGAAAATAATTTTATGGTTGGGGGCCACTACAACATGAGAACTGTATTGAAGGGTCACGGCATTAGGAAGGTTGAGAACCAATGAGTTAAATCCAAACATGTCTCCTCAAAATGCTTGCTCTGTCCTGCTTCCCCGCAACTATTCCTTCTGCAAATGTCACATTTTCTCTTTGAAATTATCCCAAGATATTATTCTTTCTAAAACTCTCCCCCCCCACCCTGTAGCCTCCCCTGAGCCACACAAGCTGATGGAGGAAACATGGAAAGCCAGGGGCACCCCGAGCACCAGCACACACCAGCTGCCACAGAGGGACAGCTCTGCTGCCCCACACTTCATCACGGTGACCCTCGGGAGCTGGACATCACCCACCTCACTTTACAGATGGAGAAACCACTGAAGTTCTATGAAATGAACAAACTGGTCAGAACAACCAGGTGTCTAGACTCATGTCCAGGTTGGCCGCCAAGGCCTGCATGCCCGTCACTGTCCCCTACAGCCTCAGGGTCTCTGCCCAATCCTTACACTGGGACTGCATATCAGCAGTCCTTTCTCAATGGAACAGCCAAGTCCAAAATCTTAGCTCTGAAACTCAGCACCCCCAAAAAGCAGCCCAGATAAGTTGTGGTCTATGTGTTCCCTGTCGCATAGGCACTCTTCACACAGGGTGCTGTGTCCCCACTGCCTGGATCTCAACAGCTCTCCATGTGACCCAGGGAATTTGAGTGTGTGCCTGTACAGAAAAGGGGCGCAAATACTCATCCTATGTTTTCTAATAGCCAGATGAGTGTGACAAGCCCCCCCACCAATACCAACCTGCCCTTCAGTTTCAGGTCTGAGAAAGATGCCTGGAAACAGCCATCCAGTGTCCACGGGCCAACAGTAACAGCAGCACCCACTGTGCACAAAATAGCCATCCAGCATCCACAGACCAACCGTAATAGCAGCACCCACTGTGTGCAAAACAGCCATCCAGCGTCCACGGGCCAACAGTAACAGCAGCACCCACTGTGCACAAAATAGCCATCCAGCGTCCACGGACCAACAGTAACAGCAGCACCCACTGTGTGCAAAACAGCCATCCAGGGTCAACGGGCCAACAGTAACAGCAGCACCCACTGTGCGTGAGGTCCTCACAGCACTCCCTCCATGCCCAGTCAGGACAGAGCAGAAGAATTTACAACAAGACGATGCCATCAAGGCAATATCAATTAAGATCATTTTTAAAAGCTCAAAGTAGAAAATAAATGAACATTCCATTTGTTTTAAAATGCAGTGCACAAAGGAAAATGAGCATTGAGGACGAGGCGAGGACAATCCACTTACGGACTTGCTCACAGTCAGGCGAACATGACAGGTCATCGGAAAATGAGTCTACCTGTTTTAATTTCATTTTTAAAAGCTTGTCTGAAGAGGCAAGAGCAGCCGAAGTTATCTGCTATCTGCTCTCTGAATATATGCAAATGAAGAAAAAACAACCAAGAATGCCATGTAAGGTTGGGTGGGATGCCCACTGCACAAATATTCCTGTGGAGGGGCCAAGTCAGGTGCGCTATGCTCCACAGCAGGGCTGCACCCACCAGGCGGAACAGATTCCTCTAGTGCCCAGGCTATGTCAGGGCCGGGAGAAGAGCTGTCAACCAAACAGGTGCAGACCAGGCCCTGGAGAGCAGGGATATACTAAACACATCATTACAAATAACTGCTGCCCACATTGTCTCAATTCTCAGCTCTGTTCCATCCTCACGAGCCCCTTACAAGAGTTATGATTAATCCCTGGCTCACAGGTCAGGAAACTGGTATTAATTGCCAGCAGGAAAGGGCTGATTTGGGATTGGAACTTGGGCCAGTGGCCTCTGGAGCCCATTCCTTAAAGGACAACCCTACACCAGCTTCTCCTGATCCCTACGGGAGAGCAGAGCCATCATCCACCCAGGTTCCCAGGCTGAAAGTCCAGAATCGCCCTCAACTCCCTTTTCTCTCCTCCAGTAAACCCTGCGGACTTTCCTTTCAGACTGAGTCCAAAATCCTGCTGCTTCCTCTCCCCCCACTTTCATCCTGGCCCACACCATCCCACACCTGGAGTAGGACAAAGCTCCCCCTCCTGTCTCCGACTCCTTGGGCCAGCTGTGACTTACCCCCTCAGGGGGCCAAAGCCACCCTTCCAAAAGGACTTCCCATCTTCCTCTGCTGAAAACCTCCGGCTGCCCTCCCGCCAGTCACCTTTGGCCTCAGCCACCCCCTGCACCCTCCTTTCCCACCCTCTGCCACCTCCGCTTTCTCTGCTGGTCCTACAGCCCAAGCACAGCCCCACTGGGGCCTCTGCTGCTGGGCACGTGCCACACTCCAGATGTCCCATGTCACCCTCTTGTGTCACTCAGGCCTGCACACAGCTCACCTCCCCAGAGGGCCCGCCCCGGCCAACCTGGGGAAAAGCCCGGCCCTCTTTTTTCTGTCTCCTTCACCAGTTCCTCCTGGCACTGTGGCCACCTGTCACCACACTACACATCTGCCAAGGGTTCATTTCTCCCCTACAAGAGGGGTCACTGCAGACAGGGAGGGCGTTACCTGCCACTCCCCCAGCTCCTGGGTAGCACCTGACGTGTGGCAGTGAACAGGAGGCATCTTAAAAGAGAAGCCTTATTAAATCCAGTCTGTATTACAGCAGATTATTTAGAATTGAGAGCTAATACCACTCTCGTTGTAACCACTGCTATGGAGAGTTGGCAGGTTTTGAGGATGCAGAATTAGAGAGGGGCAGCGATTCCTCGTGGGGCTCAGGAACGACCGCAGGAAGGGCTGTTGGAGGTGAAACCCGAGGCTGAGTGGAGTGCAGCAGGTGTGGGGCCGTTCTCCAGATGCACCAGTGGTGCCGAGGAGGAACCTGACAGCTGGGAGGAAAGGTGGAAGGATGAGTGAAGCCGGGGAAGAGGGGAGGACGGGAGGAAAGCAGGGAGGGCCGGTCACCTCATCAACTGCAGTAAGTGACTGCATCGGGGTGCTCACGTCCATTTGCCTTAATCAGTTTGGAAAGTACTTCTCTTCATCCTTGTCTAGCTCAGGAATGGTTTGTATCACCTGAAGGTTCTCAGTCCCTCAAGCTTCTCAGTAACACAGTCGGGGCAGGGAGTGGATGGAGGGCATTTGAGGAGAGAGGAGCACTAATTCCTTGAAATTTTTTATTTTTTTCCTTTATTATGTCATTTATATAAAAATAATTTAGCACATTGGATTCGGAAATCCAACGCCTCTGACGACTATTTTTGTTTTGTTTTGAATTTTTTCCCACAATGTTCTCCAGGACTCTGATGACAATGTTTAAAGGAAATCCTGAGGATGTGAACAGTCTTTTGACTCACGGCACTTTACCCAGGCCAACCCACCGAGTTGGGAGATTATCCCATGAAGGAACGGTTTAGCGGTGGCTTAGCAACCTCTCAAGATAATACAAACTGTCTCCTCCTCCTGCCTTACATTTGATTTACTGGCATTGATTAACCTCCTCCAGCAACACTCCTTCATCTGAGCCAAACCTGACACAAACCAGCATGTCATGAGGTACAAGAGCTGTAGTTGAGAAGACAAAAGTATTCACAAGTGAAAAGTTAAATAAGAATGGAAGCTTTAAATAAAGATTCAAGATAAAAACTGAACAAAAAAATTTACAGATAAAATGCGCCAGGCTCCCCAAGCTGGGGACGTAGACGACCACAGGAGGATGTGGGACAGGATGTCTCCAGTGGCCGTGAAGTCTTACCACCTCCACCTACTTCACAAGGACTGGAGAGATGTAATAAATACCACCAGTGTTCTACAGAGAGGCTGACGCCGATCTATGACACAGACATTGTCCCTATGCAGCGCTCCCAAGTCAGAGGAGGGAGAACACAAACTGAGCATGGTGACACTTTGACACCTGAAAACATTTACAAGATGCAAAATGACACCAGTTTGCCACATTTTTAAACCCTACTACAAAAAAAAAAAATACTTCACAAAAAGGCAACTTTTAATTTAAAACATTTCTTAATCAAAGGTAGCATTAAAAAAATTGTTCATTTCCTTTTTTCCAAGAAATACGTTTGTTATCTTGTACAACTTGTTTACTGACTTATTTATTTATTTTTTGAGAAAGTCTCACTCTATCACCCTGGGTAGAGTGCCGTATCATAGTTCACAGCAACGTCAAAATCTTGGGTTCAAGTGATCCTCCTTTCTCAGCCTCCTGAGCAGCTGGGACTGGGTGCCCACCACAATGCCGGGAAAGTTTTTCTATCTTTAGTAGAGAGAGGGTCTCACTCTTTTTCAGGATGGTCTTGAACTCCTGAACTCAGGCAATCCTTCTACCTCCCCTACCGCACCCCCCTATTACTGACCTTAATCATCCAAGCGTGCTAATTAAGCATTACTTAGCAGGTAGGTCTGGAGTGTGCCAGGCCTGGGTGGTGTGGCCCCGGGTGCCACCTGAGCTTCGTCCTTCCACCCAGCACTTACTCTCGGGCCTCTCCACTTTCAGGAAATGTGTTGGCCAATTCCCACTCATCACCCTCGCGTTTCAGCCTTGACCACACACCCTGCAGGGCAGGGGCTGCACTTTCCTTCCCTACCGTGTCCCCAACATCTGTCACATTAGAGTACCGACTCTAACAACTCACGGCCGCACACAAGTCAACTCCCTTAGAAAACTTCCCCACACCAAAACCCAGGTTAAGTAGCCGCATTTCCTCCTATAGCCCGATCACCTGATCCTTTACTGACCTGTCTCTCTTTTGCTGGATTCAGTCCTCAAAAGCCAGGCTCTGTCTTCATCACTGTTAAATACCCATCTCCCACAGCACCTGGCAGTATTTGTTGACAATCTTTTTTTTTTTTTTCTTTTTTTTAGCTAGAGTCTCATTCTGTCACCCAGGCCAGAGTGCCGTAGCATCATAGCTCACAGCAACCTCCAATTCCTGGACTCAAGTGATCCTTCTGCCTCAGCCTTTTGAGTCGCTGGGACTTCAGGTATGTGCCACCATCCCAGGCTGCTTTTTCTATATTTTTGAAGAGACAGGGTCTTGTTTTTGCTCAGGCTAACAATTCTTATCAAATTTTTGAGGAACTCATTTGTTTCCCTTTTTCAATTAAAAAAAGAAAAGACAACACTGGTTTTGTAACACTCTGGGGAGCCTGTGATGTCATACAGAGTGTCCACAAAGTTCATGTACAATTTAAAACAGACCACTATTTTAGAGGACTCTGGTTAGAGACCCAGATAACACATTTACGAAACTAGAACTCCTTCATTCACCATAGGATTATTTCTTCAGGGTCTCTGCTTACTGTCTGGCATGGGACAACTTAGAGCCATCTTCATTCCCCAGGCGATGATTAACTTTACTTTTCCAAGTGCTGGTGACACATGTGAAGGGGCGTCCGTGGTGCAGTCCCAGAGCCTACTTCTCATGCACTCTACCTGCCCAGTTCAGCTGGCTATATGTCTGCTTGCATGGGGGGACAGGACCCCACATCTGAAGGGTGGCCACTGCTGAGGCAGGAGACGTGGCAGGTGGACACAATGTGCCCAGGAGGAGGACTGAGAGCGATCAGACAGCAGCACACTCAGGACCTTGCCCGGTCTGCCAGAAATGCAAAAAACCTGCAGAACGGTGAGCCTCCCACCCTGGCATCCCAAAGGCAACTCAATCAACGTTTGCTAATAAAACAAATGTAGGAATCAACTCATATAGCAATTCACCAAAAAAAAAAAAAAAAAAAATCCACTATAATTGGACAAAACGAGAACACACATCCGCTCCCAGGATGCCTAAATTGGAGAACTCCATTCACAGTGATGTAGAAACTAAAAGCAGATTTGTTCCTTGGCGGCTCACAAGGGCTAACAGAGGGAGGCCTCAGAATTACCCCGCTGCTTCCACCTGGCACTGTCAAAACCATCAGCTTGCACCTGACACTTGGCACGGAGCGCCTACCTAGCCCTTTACAGTGCTTATGATCTACACGCCTGTTTCCAACAAATACAAGTTCAGATTCATGCGAAGCGCATGGCAGGCTCAGGCACGGGGGAGGGAGGGCAGCAGCAGCTGGACCGCGGGCACAGAGCACATGGGGCAAGGCAGAGCTGGAGGTCCCTTCAGAGTCCAGAAAAGGCAGGATGGGAGAAATTGTAATGAGAGGAGGAAGGGTCTAGAAAGCTCGGGGGCATCAGCGTCGAAGACAGACTTGAGGAGAAAAGGGAGCATCATGAGTAAAGTACAAAAGCCGAGGGATCAGAGAGCCCAAGCCTGGTCATGGGAGGGCAAGTGGCCATCATCACTGCAGTGGCACCCGTTTCTGTGTGACAGCTGGAACCTCCAGAGCTGCTGGGGAGGTTTTCCTAGGTAGCCCTGAGCAGACAGGAGTGGCAGGCACCCACAGTCTGAGGGGCCCCTGAGGTCCTCCGTGCACCTGTACCAGCTTTCCCCCAGCCCAGCCCCGCCGTCGGGCTCACTCCTTCAAGGTTCAGCGCCAGCCCCATGTCCTGGGGAGGTTTCTCTGATGCCCTGCGCACACCGGCACTCCTGGGCCAGTGGCTTGCTCAGCTGGATGGACTCCTGCTGGCCAACTCAAGGGGGCAGGCTTATCTTATTTGTCCTCGTGTTCCTGCCACCCTGAGGAGTTCCTGGCACACAGCAGGCATTCAATGTTTCTCTGAGGAAGGAAGGAAGAGAGTGAGAGGTTTAAAATAAAGACAGCCCTGCATGTCCAGCTTGAGAGGGCTGTGGGGTCTCAGCCATCAGCCAGGACTCGGGGTGGGGGACCTCCTGCCTGAGGCCACCTGTGGCCTTTTATGTCCTTAAGGGTGGCCTTCTGACTGCAACCTCACGGTACAGAACAAATTCTGTTATTAAGGGGACTGCAGCAGAGAAAGAGGAAGCTTTTCTTGCCTCCCTTGGTGCTTAAAAAGGAACAGTCTTGAAATCAGAAGGCTGCAGGCAGAGAAGGAAGGGGACAGGGGAAGGAACAGGACATGGCTGATAAGGGCGTGTGGTGAGGGAGCTGAGAAAGCAGGACATGAAGGGACGGTCCCACGGCAGACACCAAGGAGCTGGCACTGGACAGGGGCACAGGGAGGTGAGAAGGGAAGGCCCTCTGCCCACCCAGTGGGACAGAAACAGGATTCCTGCTTGAGGAAGGAGAAAAGGCAGGGACATCTACCCTGAGACAGGTAGGGAGACAGTCAGAAGGGGGACGGGTCCAGAAACAGGACACTGTGGCCTCTGTGTCTTCCTTCTAAATACCCAGTCTGACACATTTTTGTCAATCCACGTTTCAAATCCCTCCTTCCTTTCCAGACTCGGGACTTTTTGTGCCTAGACCATGATGGTGGTTTAGGTCAGCATCTCCCCGTGTTCCTCAGAATGTGATAAGGACAACTACCAAGGAGGGGAGGGGAGGGGCTGTCCTTGTCAGGTGAGGTGAGGGGACAGTGAGTGGCTCTGCACCAGAGTGCACTAAAGATCTAAGAAATCCTACTGGACAACCACTTCACTCTAGCCCAGCACAGCTTCATTCTCAGGGGACACGGGTGACATGTGTGCTGCACCTCAGTAAGGCAATGTGTCTTCACCTGCAGCTGCCACCTACAAGCTGAGGCTAACACTGCTGCCCTGCGGTGTTGGATGTCCCCACGTCTTAGGGGCCTCTGAGTATATGGCAGTGTTGACCACTGTGAGTGTGAGGACGACTGTCCCTCAGTCGGTGATGGCCAAGGCCCAGTGATCTAGAACTATGCCCTTTGAAACATAATGGCTTCCCCCTTATCACACAAGGAAGATGCCGCTGGAAGGTCTTCCAGTGACAATTCAATGTGTCAGCCTGGAAGTGACAATTCATTACTGCTCACAGTACGATAGCCAGAACTCTTCAGATTGGGCTCATCCACCTGAAAAGGGAACAGGAAAGTGTCAGCCACCTAGCACCTGATGGAGAGGGCAGGGTGAGACTGGGGTCTCCGCACAGGCCTCCCAGGGCCCCGTGGATGGAGAGGGCAGGGTGAGACTAGGGTCTCTCCACAGGCCTCCCAGGGCCCCGTGGATGGAGAGGGCAGGGTGAGACTGGGGTCTCCACACAGGCCTCCCAGTGCCCCGTGGATGGAGAGGGCAGGGTGAGACTGGGGTCTCTGCACAGGCCTCCCAGGGCCCCGTGGATGGAGAGGGCAGGGTGAGACTAGGGTCTCCGCACAGGCCTCCCAGGGCCCCGTGGATGGAGAGGGCAGGGTGAGACTGGGGTCTCTGCACAGGCCTCCCAGTGCCCCGTGGATGGAGAGGCAGGGTGAGACTTGAGTCTCCGCACAGGCCTCCCAGGGCCCCGTGGATGAGACAGTGGGGTGAGCACTGGGATCTCTGCCCTGTGGATGGAGAGAGCGGGGTGAGCAGTGATTCCTTCAGAAAATAAATCTTAGTGATTTTAATCACAATGACTCAGAAATTTCAGGACCAGGTAAAAATAAAAAAAGTGAGGGTCTCACTGGCTCCGTCTGGGCACAGAGGCACTGCCCACAGGGTCTGCAGCCCGCTGTCTGCCCCGGCACTAGCTCTGCCCCCTCTGGACTTGCCCAGGGAGGGTCAGAAGACTTTGGGCACCGCAGGGGATGAAGGAGCTCGTGTCTCCTCATCATTTCTGTTTCTGTAGCAAGCTGTAGTCCATCAGGATGCACCTCAGACCTCCATCCTCAGCAAATCCTGTCAAGTTTTATCAGAAACCAAAGTCCCTCCCATGTCCGCTTCCATGCTCAGTCCTGATGGAAGTGTGCATCCCTGCGGCAGGGCAGGTCCCTAAACACGGAGGCCTCACTGTGATCCCCTCCACCATCTGGAGGGACATGCAGATCCCATGGGGACCCCCTCCACCCTCAGGAGGGGAGCGCAGATCCCAGGGGGACGTCCAGAGGCCACACCTGGCAGACCCACAGAGCAGCCTGAGGTTAGAAGCCCCCACTCCCTCTGCCAGGAGGTGGAGTTACTCTGTGTGCAGTGCCAGGTGGCTCTGGCCCAATGTGGGGGTTTTCTTTGAGGATCCCCTACAGATAGTCACAAGGTTACCCCAATTCCCAGAAATGGTTGTTCTCATACCACTGCCCTCTTTCTCACTGCCATCTTGTGAAACCCAACCCTATTTCTTACATCATTGTCGCTGTGCTCACTCCTCCCCGTTTCCCCCAAACTCAGTAGGATGGTGCCTCCCCACCCCTCTGTGCTGAGTCCGCATTGCCCTGGATCAATTCCTTTCTGGAGGTGGCTTTCTGCATTAGTGATACCGCACAGTATGGCCCCGCTGACCCCTGAACCCCTTTGAAGACAGGAAACACATTCTTTCAAAACTCCAGAGCTTCATATTCAGTGGGAGGGGGGGTAATAAATGTTGAATGACTCAAAAGTTAATTAATATTTTCTACCAACCTAGCTAAAATAGTCTGTTTTACTTATACCGAGTATGCTAAGGATGGGCACAGCTGATCAGACATTTTTGTTAATAAATATAATTTTAAAAATCAAATTGCTTACTAACATAGCACAAGCATCTTCTGTTTTGTTTTGGTGTCTGTGTCAGAATATGGCCTGAAAAGCTGACATGTTATACAGAATGCAGCAGAGACGGTCCTCCTGGCTCTCGTCTCTCGCACTTAACCCACTGTATTTACTGGCCAGAGTAAGTGGCATACTTAGAGTCCTCACAGAGCTGCAAAATTAACTTTCCTGACGGGGTAAATTAAAAATAAACATGTCTCAGGAAAGGATATGTATTAAAGTTCAAACATCAAGAGTATGCATTTTTGTGATAAAAAAAAAAATAGTGGAACACTATTTTTAATAGCTTCTATTTAAATCAGAATAACCTAACCAGAGAAATGGATGCTGAAGCATTTCTGGTATGAAGAGAGGGACTGAAAGGTAATAAATCAATCCTGGGAGGGCACCAAAAACACATTAGGAAGGAAGCCGACGTCTGCAGCGTCCCAAGCCCTCATCTTGAGCCACTTGCCCCACAACCGTCAGGGAGGCCCTAATGCCAGCCGCCCGTCACCTCACAGTTGCAGCAGACCACTGCTTACCCTCCACTTTAGAAAGATGTAGGATATGGAAGTTCACCTCACACAGAGCCAAGACTGATTCACAGAACTCTTCTGAACACTGTGAAGAACAGTCCTGCAGTGGTGTGCATTAAGGAGCAAGCTTAGTGGCGCTTTTACATTGTAATTTAGCTTACATAGATTTTCCAAACCAAATCAAGCAAAACATCATGTCCTTCCCTCAGGTCGGGGATGCTGAGAGGGGCACAGTGGTGGCAGGGCCACATACACACAAGATATTGATTCAAATTACATCAGGGACAGCTGCCTTCCCTGGCAATTTTACTGCCAAAGCGGGAGGACGTTTAGTTCCGTGCCAAGTGACAGCACAGCCCTGAGAGGCACACAGATGTCCTCAAGTCTCCAGCGACAGACAACTCAGGGCTAACACAGAGATAAAGTTCAAAACTAGTGGAGAACTTCATTCCTTCTTTTTCCTGGAAGGATGAATAATAAATTTCGATCACTTTATGTTTTTTCAATGTTTAGTAGACCCTAGTTAGATGTCCACATACTTTCCAAATTATAACTTGACTATTACTGAATCATGTCTCAAAAGCAACATTCCAGGACTGAAGCAAAAGCTTGTCGTCACCAACATAATGCTGTCTGCTTCACCACGATATTTCTAAGCACATCCCCTCCTAGAACAATAATTCAAATTGTCTTCTTCTGGACAGTATGGTAATACATCATACTACTCTAAAAGAATTCGGGGTGGAAAGCCTAAAACTTTAGTCCCTTTCAATCTAGAATACTCCTTTCAATCCAGAATAAGCTGTTCGTTTTAAAGTTTATTTTTAGTCTTCCACAGACAATGTTACGATATCACCTGTGCCAGGCGCTCACCCTTGAGTGCTGTGAAGGGTAGAGAGCAAGGCTGCTGCTCCAGCAAGGGGGTTAGCTGCCGTTACTTCTGACTTGGTTTTTCTTACTGTTAGATTTAGAAATTTCTATCATTAAGTCAACTGTACTTAGATGTTCAATTCACTTTCACTGTTTGTTAAAATGTAGTCCGTCAACAGATCCTTCAACGATTTTATTTAAGATAAAGCAAATAAGGCAAATGAAAAAACATTACTTTTTAAATCAACCACAGTGCAACCTCTGTAAGGTGACCACCCAAGGGACCATGATAAGTTGGTCACTATAGGGAGGTGTCCACCTAAAGAACTAGGCCTGATATGTACAGGTGGTGCATGGCCGGTCTGTGAAAATTAGGTCAGCTTAAGGAGGTGGTCCGTGTAGGGAGACAGTCAACTACGGAGGTTCCACTGTATATGCAAGTATCTTACTTAAAAGTCAATGGAAATTAACTAATCAGGGCATAGCTTCTGTTACGATACTTACTCCCACGGCACTGTACAGCCAGAAGAGACTCAGTCAGTGACCCACCTTTGTAAACAGAAGACCACAAACGTAAACCAGGGGCCGAAGCCACAGGATGGCTGGAAAAGAGCCAAGACCACCTCGTGTTGCGTCTTTGCATCACTCACCACGGCACCACCCAGCACCACCATGCCCCTGCCGTGCGTGCGGACTTTCATCTTCTCATAAATTTATTTTCCAACAAGAGGAAAAGCCTCCCTCGAGGTAAAGCCTCTGCATTTTTTGCCTCTCACCATTTGTGAAGCCTACAGTTGACGTACAGCAACACAAAGAAAGCCGGTGCAATACTACTGCTACATAATCTCAGAATTGCCATGAACCTGCAGTACTCAAAGATTTGTGTGTTAGCCCTAACTCTAGATGATTCTACCCCCAGCCCAATTTTTTTTTTTCTAAACAGAGTCTCACTTTGTCACCCTTGGTAAAGTGCTGCGGCATCATAGCTCACAGCAACCTCAATCTCCTGGGCTCAAGCAAATCCTCTTGCCTCAGCCTCCCAAGTAGCTGGGACTACAGACACCTCCCACAGCGTCCAGCTATTTTTAGAGACGAGGTCTTCTTGTGGCTCAGGCTGGTCTCAAACCTGTGAGCTCAGGCAATCCACCCACCTTCGGCCTCCCATGTGCTAGGATTATGGGCATGAACCACCGTGCCTGGCAATTTTTTCTCATTATCTGCTAAAAATGGATCATACCACCCCCCCGCCCCCCACCCGAGCCATCTAATATTCTTACACAGTCCAAACACATGTAACACACGAGCCCTTTGAAAAAGATGAAATACTTGATATATATGGAAGGAAGACAACAGGGAATGTTGACAGCGTACTTCCGAGTCAGAACAAACACTCGGATCAGAAGTGGAAGGACTACATTCCACCCTAAGTTTTTTATGCTTTCTACCTGTAAGCATAGTTCAAAAATAAGAGAGAAAGCTATGCTAACTCCTAACATTGTATCACACACCAGCAGTTCTCAAAGTGTGGTCTGGGAATGCCAGGGGTGTCCAAGGCCCTTTTGAGGGATACACGGGGTCAAAACAATTTCCACCACAACACTGTTTCTTCACTCTTGTTCTCTCATGAATGTACAATGGTGTTTACTTTTCATTATGATGAAATAGCCCACTGAATGCGGACACAGGCAAGAATCCAGCTGTTTCCTACTAAGCCAGACATTAAAGAGATTTACCACTTAGAGATACATTCTTCTTATTAAGTTGTGTTTTTATTTTGGAAAACAATTTTTCACTAAAAAATGTTTATAGATTTTAAGTGAAATTATAAATATTATTTAAATCTCTCAGCTTTAATTTTTATTTTATTTTATTTGAGACAGTCTCATTATGTCACCCTTGGTTGAGTGCCATGGTGTCACAGCTCACAGCAACCTCAAATTCTTGGGCTTAAGCAATTCTCTTGCCGCAGCCTCCCAAGTAGCTGGGACTACAGGTGCCCGACACAATGCCCGGCTATTTTTGTTGTTGTCCTAGTTGTTTAGCAGGCCTGGGCCGGGATCAAACCCACCAGCCTCGGTGTATGTGGCTGGCGTTGTACCCACTGAGCTATGGGCACTGAGCCTCAGGTTTAATTTTTAAAACAGTAAATATCATTAGAGATAATTAACAAAAAAAGTTTTCAGGGTCAGCTCGAGAACCAAGACCAATATAGAAATACCAGTATTCATTCTTGAAATTTTAATTTAAAATGTCTTTGTTCTAATAAGTTCATATCTACATGTACATGATTTTAAGGAAGAAGCTTGTGATTGGTTGGTTAAAGAGGGAAACTGGCCTCGGGTGACTTTTGAGCTTTTGTATTGAAATCAAACTAAGCTTCAGCATGAATTTTTTAAAAAAAGACATATAAACCACACAAAGGAAAGAATGAGGCAGTGGGGGGAAAAAAAAAAGCTGAACAGGTGAGAGGTCAGAGAAAGCATTGAAACCACTCAGATTGTCCAGACCTGAGATTCAGAGTCAGGGGTTTCTGGGTGAGCAGCGGACACAGACACACTCCTCCTTCACAGCCCCTGGCTCAGCCACCAGGAAACCTACTGTTCCAGGAGGGTCTTTCTCTGCCTGCTTCCCTCCAGCTAAGCAGCTGGAAAGCTGGATTGTACGTTTTCCCCTTGCCCCACAGAACAGACCAGATACAAAACATACCAACCTATGCCACTGACAAATATTTATTGAACAGATAACTGTCTGGAATGTGTACGCATTGTGATAACTTGCATTCCCAGGAGTTGAGCACACAATTTGAAATCAGCCTGTAGAACAAAGGTGGTCTTTCCTTCATCTGAAGCCAGAGAATGTTACCTTCTGTTTCAGGTCTATTTGAACATTAGCATACATGGCTCTATATTAAGTATAGGAAGAATCAAGACGTATATGAAAATGCCTACACCCTCAGTGTTATTCATTAGAAGTTAAACAACTGAACAAAGATGAAATGTCCCTGGTGACTCAATGCGTGAGCACCAGTAAGTGTCTTTAGCTCCTGAGGCAGAGTCGCTGGGCAGTCTTTCAGAGCAGGGTCTGAAACTGGCCCTTTAAGAACACTTCTGAGAAGTGGAGGGGGGAAGGGAGGGGAGGGGGGAGGCTTGATAGAGGGAGGGTAAACGGTGGGACCACACCTATGAAGCATATTGCAAGGGTATAAGTCAAATCTATCAAGTATAGAACATAAATGCCTTAACATTATAATTAAGTAAATGAGGTGAAAGCCGTATTAATTAGTTTGATGTAAGCACTCCAAATGATATAAAAAATCAACACATTGTACCCCACAAATGCATAAATGTATACATGATCTATGTGTATATGACTTAGTAAAACACACACACACTTCTGTAGGCATGGTTACCTGTAGCTCTGCAGAGCTGGCGGGTTTGAACCCAGCCAGGACCTGCCAATGACAACTACAACTAAAAGATAGCCGGGTGTTGTGGCAGGTGCCTGTAGTCCCAGCTACTTGGGAGGCTGAGGCAAAAGAATTGCTTGAGCCCAAGAGTTTGAG